>PVJH01029125.1:0-26434 GCA_004026705.1 Nesogale talazaci | reverse complement strand
CATTGGACTGCTAACTGTAGGGTCAGTGTTTCAAACCCAGCAGTTGTTCCACGGAAGAAAAATGAAGCTATCTGATTTTGTAAATATTTATAGCTTCTAGAACCATATATAATGCCACTGTGAGTCAGAATGGCCTCAGTGGCAGTGAGTTGCACAGCACCATCATGATTCACCATAAGTTCAGGTTACTGATATAGAAAGAGGGAGGGGAATCAAGAGAAAAGGTATATGCTCTCCCATCGTGTAGTCTGTTTAGGATAAGGTCTCCTTCTTGGTCTAAAATAATTAGAATTTTAGATTAACCAAAGGACATGGAAAGACAGAAGAGATGTGTCTGTAAGAGCAAGCTGTGCGCTGGGAGAATAACAGCTAATTTAGTGTTTGAGAGCTGAGTTTCCCTAACAACTAGTAGAGATGCGTCATGCTAATGTTGTACAGAGACTCGCAAGCAGGAAAAACTGAAGCTAAATTTAAAATTTTTTAAATTAAAAAATTTAAATTTGGTACCAATTTTAATATCATCCTTAAACCCCTCTTTCTCCCCCCCCCCAATTAATTCTGGGTTTTTAAAAATAACTTCTCTAATGTTTCTTGATTCCAGGCCTCTCTCTCTCTCTCTCTCCCACCCCCCCCATTGTCATCACCTTTAGTAAAGTCATAATTTTTTAAAGGATTATTAAAAGTCTTTCCAAATTTGTGTCTCCACATTCACTCTTAAAAAACGAAACCTATTGCTGTTGCGCCAATTCTGAATCATCTGATTCTGATGATTAGAATTAGAACAGTGGTTTTCTTGGTTGTAATGTTTATGGAAGCAGATCAACAGGCAACCCTTGTGAATTTGAACCGCCAACCTTCAAGTTGAACACAAATTGCGTGTACTACTCAGGAACCTTATCCTCTTTCAAAGGATCTTTTTTTTTGGGGGGGGGGCATCACTGTTCAAAGAATCTTTTAAAGGTATAACTCAGATTGCTAAAATTTTTGATGGCTTCCCATTTTTCTTAAAATAAAGCCTGACATCCTTAATTCAATCTGTGGGGTTCAGTATAATCTGCTCCCTATTTCCCTCTTCATTCACATCTTACATCCTCCTCTTCTCCCCTGCCTCCATCATTCAATATGCTCTGGACACAATGGACTTCTAGACACCCTCCCGCCCGACAATGAAAAGCCCAGTTTGTTCCAACAGTTCTGTGTCCACTGCCTGGAATTATGAGCCTCACCCTCCAGTTTCCAACAATTCTTTTGTCATTCTTCAGGTTTTGACTAAACAGGCCTTTCCTTTCTCAATGCAAAATCAGGTCAGATTCTCATGTTATAAGGTCTTTGCCCAATTGACTGGTTCTCAAGAGAAAGTACTCTGGCCTAGATGTGACAATGTCTAGGTTCTAGGCTTACTTCTTGACTAGGTCACAGGTTGTATCAGCAGGTGTATGAAGTGGTTGAAGGAGGTCAGAAAGGCATTGCTTTGGAGAATATACTCACAGATTTGTCAACACTAGAACCAACAGCAGGAAAAGCCATGGGGACAGAGTCACCAGTGGCAATGATTATTCAGGATTTATACTCTTTTCTAGAATTTGTGAGTCAGAACAGAGGTGAAGGATTTTGTGTAGTGTAGTATGTGTGTGTGTCTGTGTGAGTGAGTGAGTGAGTGAGAGGAAAAAAACTAGAACACTGTGAAAGACTGACTTAAAAAAACTGAAAAAAGGGAGTAATTTCTCTGTTGACTGAACAAACTAAAAACCGTATAGAATTTAAAAAAAATAAAATAAAAAGACTGACTTGACTGGTCAGAGTGACTGAAGTAATAGCCCATAGGTTTTAGACTACATGCTGCCTTTTATAGTAGCCTTTTGGCAGAAAAAAAGTTAGGCATAGAAAAGGTATGTAACTTAAAATAATTCTATTGAGACATTGTACACAATAAATTATACACATTTAAACTGTACAATTTGAGGTTTTGACATATATAGGCACTCAAGAAAGTAAAATCATACTAAGAAAGTGAATGTATTCTTCATCTTCCCAAACATCTTTTTTTTTTTTTCAAATCAGTGACCTTACATTATTTAGTGTTAAACTCGATGCAGAAGCATAAAAACCAAGGAAGAAAGCAGTTTATTTGCCAATACAAGTCCACTCGATCAGATGGAGGCAAAGGTCTTGATCAAACTCAGCATGACAGAGGGCTAGTGAGCCTGGGCAAATGGGGCACTTGCAGGCCAGCCCTCAGGAGGCTCCTTGCAGACCCAACTCGGTTCTTCTCTAACGTTTTCGCTTAGAATTGTACCTGATCTTTTGGCCAGTTTTCATTGGAATCCACTGGACGAATGGGCCGATTCTGCTTCTGCTCCTTGGCCAGGAAGTTCTTGATACTGAAAGTCTACTGGAACAACATGGTGAAGTCGGCAAACCACCACACTCAGGATGGCGGAGAAACTTAGAGAACTCCCCAAACTTTGTCAGCCGTTTTGGTTCTCTCGCCTTCTGGGACCCCCATGCCTCATTCTCTTCCTCTTTATAGATACTGAACTTATTTACAATTTATTTTCACTGTCCAGTAGTTTGCATTTCCTAAAATTTAATACAAATAGAGCCATGTAGTGTGTATTCTTCTTTTTTTGTTCCGGGTTCTTTCACTCACAGTGATTATTTTGAAATTTGCCCGTGGTATTCCATTCATAGCAATAGATCATTCCACTTTATTACTGAGTAGTATTCCATTTTAAGGATGATATGCCTATCCACTAACCTGTTAATGAACATTTGGATTATTTATATCTGGGACTTATATTGGGGGTTATTACCAATAAAATTGTTAATAAATGTACAAATCTTCGAATGAATATGTATTTCCTTTGTACTTAGGTAAATCCTAAAAATAGAATATCTGGAACATATGGTTGGTGTTTCTGTAACTTAATTGACAAATTGTTTTGATATTTATATAAAAGTGGACTTTGAAAAAATATATATATAGGAAAAAATTCTTTAATAAGGACTCAATTTGCCAGAAAGATGCAGCAATGCTAATGTATATAAGCATAACAACAGAATATTTAATTATATGACATAAAAACGAACACAACTGAATGGCATTGTAAGGAAAAATTTAAAAACCCACAATTACAGTTGAAATGTTAAGAAGGTAGGCAAAAATTAGATAGTATATAGAAGATGCAAAAAATACCAGCCAATCAGACCACACTGCCATTTTTATGGATTTTCCCTAACAACAGCAAAATACAATATTGTTTTTGTCACTACACATAGAAAATTATCGTAAATTATATTTTTGGCTGTTAGATAAGCCTCAACAAAGTTAGAGTAATTAAAGTCACTCCAAATATATTTTTACAAAATAATGGAGCTAAACAAGCAAGTAATCTTGGAAATATTTATATATAAAATGTCCAAAAACAGCAGCCCTCAGGCTTGGCGGTTCAAATCCAGTGGCGGCTGGGTAGCGCCCACGACCACCAGAGGCAGTGGTGCCCACAAAAACAAAAATAAATAAATAAAATAAAATGTCCAAATTAGCACCAATTTTACCTTAATTCTGACATTTTTATTCAGTATAGCTAGTAACTACTACAGAATTTGTCCTGAGCCTCACTTACACCAATGCTTTTATGCTGTTCTCAAAATTGATTTAGAGAAGTATGCTGCTCTGAACTCCAAAACTCACTAACTATCTGGTGTGTCTCTTCTTTCTCGACACTTTCTTCTCACTTTAGAAGAGATCCTCTGACTTGCTCCTGGCAATCGGATGTCTACGAATTTTGCTTATGTGGTAGATCCCTGAAATTTCATGGATCTGATCTCTCAACTTTTAATTTAATGCTGCACCACTATTGCTTTACCTATGCTGGTGACCAGTCAAATTAGCAAAATGTTGCCGATATGATGGGCCCACATTATAATCGCAGGCATAACAAGACCATCCAGGTCCGTCCTCCTACACTGTGCCAGAGCTGCAGAGCTGTTTTCACATTAAGACAGCAGTTTCCACCTAGGAGTGACGGCAACCCACCCAGGACATTTGGCACAGTGGTAATGCATTGGGCTGCTCACTGACAACTGCAAAGGAGGGACATGAGGTTTTCTACTCACACAGAGTTAGTCTCAGAAACCCGGGTGGGAGGTTCTACACTGTTGTTTAGCTTTGCTTTGAGTCAGAATTGACACCGTAGCAGTGAGCTTTTTTCAAAGATGTTTTTTGGATGTGACAACGAGTGCTATTGGCATCGAATGGGCCAAGGCCAGAAAGGCTTGTGGTATGTATGCTATTCGATGTGTGCAACCTTGCACAATGAAAACATTATACAATACAAAATGTCAGGATGGTCAAAGTTGAGAAACTTTGCCCTAAGACTATACAGTGAAGATATAATGCTTTTCTTGCTAACTGAAGTACATAGAATCTGATTATATCTTATTTTTTGTAACTTAAGGGAAGCAGGATAAAGTGTTTCTTTAAAACGAAGGTCAATGGTTGGGCTCCGTTGCTCCAAAAATGATACGAAAAGCAGAGCCACAATTGGAGAGGACATCATTATTTGATCAAGGTTTTGACATCTACAGTCATTGTCCAAGAGTCACTGGTACTTTCCTCTTGATAAGCAGGCAAGGAAAATATCTACAAACTTATGGCAACACTAAGAAAACACAGCAGATATGATGAAATGCTTCAAAGCTAGCACCTGTAGGAAGTCATTACTACTCCTTTCCTGAGAGGCCCAGTGAGAGACTCGTTAAATGAATCTAAAGGAAGTAGCTAACCTCAAATCCAAAAAAAAAGGAGATCCAAAGAATCAATACCTCAGTAACACTCTACTACAGGGTCACGATGAATTGGAATTGATTCCGTAGCGATGAGTTTGACTTTGCCTTGATAGGTCTATCATTGTCTGAACTCAACTGGACGCCATAAATTGAGACATTCAGAAAAGGCCAGCTTCTAAGAGAGAAAGGACATTCAGAAAGATGTAGTATAACTCGGGGTGCAGGGGGAAAGGAGGGGGACAGTGGAGATTATTTAGCATAGTCAGAAGCTAGCAATCAGGATTCAGCTTTCATGTCATTCAATTTGTTAGCGGCTTCCTTTTATAACAACTTGGAGGGACATATTTGAAAGTTGTACCAAGATTCCCGGGAAGCTCAACTGATTTTCAACAAGGATGCTAATTCCAGCCAATAGTCTCATTCATAAATGGTTCTGAGATTTATGGATCTCCACATACAAAAGGATGAAAGTAGATCCACACCTCACACCATATAAAAAAATTAACCCCAAACAGATCAATTATAAAATCCTTAGGAAAAAATAGAATGCTTATCTTTCCAGATCGTATTCTGTTTGATTTTTATAGTTTTATTGGCACATAATTTACATATGACACAATCCAAAAGTTCAATTATTCAATCCTATCAAGAAGAATTGTACAATCATTACCACATCAATTTTAGATCATGCCTCCCCACCCCCCATGGTTAAATTGCCTTTAAAATGAGTTATGCAATCACAATCCGTTCTCGTGCTTCCTCCCCCACAAGGCCTAAGACTCACTCCTTGGAATAGGCACCCTAACATCAGCACCCATTTGAGTCAGGACAAACCGCCTTCAAATAGCGTAGCTTACCCCCAGATAACATCAGACTAGCAGGAACTCAGTCTAGGACAGAGCGTCTCACTCTTACTCCTCCCCATGCCCACCCTGTGAATTCCTTGCCTAGAAGAGGGCATTAACTCACACATGGTGCCTTCCCTGCCTTCCACAATTTTCTTTTCTCTGTGTCTTACCTCCATATCAGGTTTTCCTTTCCTTATTTTTCTTTTTTCATTCTCTTGTGTTTACCCTTTCTCTTTCTGCTTGCCTTTCCTCTCTTAATTTACCCTTAATCCATCTTCTCTTATTCTTTCTTTATCCTTTCCTTGACTATTTTTTCCTTTCCTCTCTCACAGGTTTTGTCTATTTCTTTGATTCAATTCCCTTGTTTTTCTTTTCTTTTTTTTAGTTCTTAAATTCTTTTTTCTTGCGGGTTGTTTGCTTGATTTCTCTATAGCTATTTAAAGTCATTTTCCATTTTTTCTCTTTTCCCTCTTACAATCTGTAGCTGTTACATTTGGCAGGAGACAGCAGCCATGCCCGCATGGCCACACCACATCCATACAACATACATTCCTTGATAAAATACAAATATAACATGACTGCAATATTTTGGAGACAATAGACTATTTAAATTCACATGAAGAAACAAGAAAAAGTGACTCAAATAAATGGTGAAATATGGAGCTATAAAACATTTCTGGGAAGTAAACAGTGTTGAAACTACCTGATAAGGATTTAAAAAATATGATATTTAGGTTTAGTAAGCAAAAAATTTGGAAAGATGCCGATAGAGATGAAGATTGCAACGAAAACAGAAAAACCTCTAGAAGAATTCAGGAAAATACTACAAGAACAAACTGGATAAGCAAGTAAAAATTATAAATACAAAATCAAATAAAAATACATAATATCTATACTAAGATATTAGAAATAGATACTATACTGAAAGAACAAGGGAGAATTAATGAATCAATGGGTGGCTGAAATAGTGAGCTTGAAGGTAAACCTTTCAAAACTAATTAGCAGGAGAAAAACTCAGAAAAAGAATGAAAAAAAATCCAAGAAATATGGAGATTTAATGGAACCAGTTAGAGAAATAACTTGCATTTGACCAGAATTCCCAAACATGATGACACAGCAGAAAGCACAGAGAAAATTGTTGAAGAATTCTTGTTGAAGAATTTTCCTAGTTATTATGAAAGATGAGAACATATGCATTCAAAGAAAACAGACTCAATGAAAAATGAAAATTAACTACAAAAGTATCCAATTAGAAGAAACTCTGATGTATACCCTATATACTTGTGCATAAGCCGAGTTTTTCAGCACATTACTTTCTTCATAAAATCATTTTATTGGGAACTTGTACAACTCTTATCACAATTCTTCCATCCATTCATCGTGTCAAGCACATTTGTATATTTGTTGTTATCATCTTAAAACTTTTTCTTTCCACTTGAGCCCGTGGTATCAGCTCCTCATTTTTTCCCTCTCGCCACCAGTCTCCCTCACAAACTCTTGATAATTTAAAAACTATTAGTTTTTCATATCTTACATTGTCCAATGTCTCCCTTCACCCATCTTTCTGTTGTCTGTCCCCCCGGGAGAGGATTACTTGTGATCTGTTCCCCCTTTCTAACCCACCTTCCCTCCATCCTCCCAGTATCACCACTCTCACTACAGTTCCTGAATGGGTTCATTTGTCCTGGATTTCATGTGTTTCCAATTCTTATCTATACTAGTGTACAACCTTTGGTCTAGCCGGATTTGTAAGGTGGAATTGGGGTCATGATAGTGAGGGGAGAGGAAGTATTAAAAAGAACTAAAGGACAGTGGTTGTGTATCGGACTGTGGCCAACAGGGTTGACAGTTCAAATCCAGCAGCAGCTCTCCAGGAGCAAGGCTGGGCCTCCTACTCCCACCAGGGCAGTGATGCAGAAGAAAAAAAAAAGAACTAAAGGAAAATATTATGTTTCATTGTTGCTATACTGGACCCTGACTGACTCTTCTCCTTCCTGTGACCCTTCTGTAGAGGGATGTCCAGTTGCGTACAGATGGGCTTTTGTTCTCCACTCCACACTCCCCCTCATTCACAATGATATGATATTTTGTTGTTTGCTGTTTGAGACTGATCTCATAGATATCTCCTGATCACACAGGCTGGTGTACTTCTTCTATGTGGATTTTGTTGCTTCTCAGCTAGATGCCTGCTTATTTATTTTCAAGCCATTAAAACCCCAGATGCTGTATCTTCTTCACCACATTGGCTTATGCACTCACTTTTCTTCAGTGATGCCATCAAGAAGGTGAGCACCAGGGAATGTCAGTTTAATAAAACAAAGCGTTCTTGCATTGAGAGAGTGTGTTAGTCCGGGTAGACTAGAGAAACAAATTCATAGTCATGCATATGGATATACGGGAAAGGTTTATATACAAGAGTTCAGCCCAAGGTCACAAGTCCGATGTTAGCCCGTATGTCCAACACCAGTCCTTAAAGACCCCTTCTGATTACAAAGTCATAGGCCAGTGGGTGCAGAGTCTTGTGTGTCTGGTGGCAGTAGAAACAGCAAAAACATCTCAGCACTGGTAGGGGTCTCTCTGTGGCTCCTCTGGCTTCAGAGGTCTGGTTCCATCAGGGTAAGGCTGTGTGTCTCTCCAGTTCCTCTGATGCTGCCATCTTGCCTTGTCAGTTGAGCATCTCCTAACAGCTAGGGAGATGTGTATCATCTCCAGGAGGGAAATATCGCAAGACTTCCCAGAATTCTCAGAGAAAGTCATGCCCACAGAGGTCTCATTAGCTATCTCCAGATTGACAGGCTAGACTCCACCCCTAGACTCCCAATCATGAAACTGACATCAAGTACATGACCGCCACAGGGAGTTACTTGAATGGAGGTCCAATATCTGCCTTCCACTTTAATACTAAAACTAGAAATGTATGCACCTAGATATATTTCCCCATTGTCATATGAATATATTTACATATGGACAAGCCTATATTTAAACTCTATAAATGTCCATTGCCTCCTATTTCTTTCCTCTATTTTCCTTTACTTTTCTCTTGTCCCACTATCATGGTCAGCCTTCATTTGGGTTTCAGTAATTCCTCTCGGTTACATTGTCCTGGATCAAGTCCTGCCAGGCCTTCTATGCCCTCCTTGCCATTGATTTTGAATCAGTTGTCCCTGTAATATTATGGTGGAATTAAAGAATTTCCCAATAAACACAAGGTAAAGAGATTTCTAAAAGCCATATCAACCTTATAATAAACATTAAAGGGAGTTCTCTGGAGAGATAATCAACAGCAAGAGACAATACCTTAAGATTTACATACAGTACAAAACCACCAAGAAATCAATCCCAAAGAAAAGTATTTAAAGGAAGATAAACCTAAGGCCTAAAAATAAATAGGGAATCAGATATACCAATAAAGACAATCACACAGTACAAAGAGAGAATTATGTAATTACAGAACTTCTCAATAGAGAGAAAGTCAAGTCGATTTCAAGATAGAATAGATTATTTTAGACTTAGGAGGAAATTTTTTTTTCCCTTAGGAGGAAATTTAAAGATTACATAGTAACCTCAAAGAAAATTAATAAACCCTCTAAGCAAAATAAAGGAAAACTGGAACGTTTCCATGAACACTAAAACAACAAAGACGACCCACAGGCACAGAAAAAGAGTGAACATGATGGTGAGGCAGGGGAAAGGTAATAGGAAACAGAGGAAAGATCTAGGAAGCAAAGCTATGGATTGATGTATAAACATTGGTGTGTATAAATGTAAATATACTAATTCATAATTCATAAAGAAAGAGGTTTGGGCATATATATGTATAGATATGTGTGTGTGTATATATATATATTAAGCATCACTGTCCTCTGGTGGGAGTAGGAGGCCCAGCCTTGCTCCTGGAGAGCTGCTGCTGGATTTGAACCGCCGACCCAGTGGGCCGCAGTCCCGCACACATCCACTACGGCACCGGGGCTCAGCCCCTGTGTACATATATTTATAAGATAATACATTGATGTAGGGACAGACTTTGGGCCTTTGCTCAAACCCTCCCTCAGTGTAAGAACATTGGCCATCTGTGCTGCTCATCCTCCAGGAACATTGGCTGAAGACAAAATGGGTACACAAGCAAATGTGAAGAAAGCTGATAGTGGCCAGCTATCAAAATATATAATATCTTGGGTACTAAAGACTTGAAATTAAACAAGCAGTCATCTAGCAGAGAAGCAGTAAGTCCATATGGTAGAAGAACACAAGCCTTTGTGATCATGAGGTGTCGACGGGATCGGGTAACAGGTATCACAAGACACAAACAAACAAAAACATATTTTTGCGTATGAGGGGAGAGACCCAAAACCCATCTGCAGACAATGGGACATCCCCTTATAGAAAGGGCTCAAGGAAGGGATGAGCCAAACTGGGCACAGCATAGTACTGATGAAACGCAATACTCATTCAGCTGTTTTTCTGACAATTCTTAAAGCCTGTTTTCCACTAATGCTTCCAGTTTGACTTGCACCTCTTTCTTCAATGCACTGGTTCTTGATCATATACTCCCTCTTGAAATGTTTGAATGTTGACCAATTCTTTTAGGTACAGTAACTGTGTATTCCTCCCATCCACCTTCAATGCTTTCTGCATTCTTCAATACTTTCTTGATAGAACTCTTCAACATTACAACCATACATTTTGTATATTTTGTTCCCTTATTTCAACTTGAGTTTTATAGAGTGTGATTTTTCCCTTTTGTTTTATGAATCCCAGGTCTTTTTACATTTTCTTATGATGTTTTACTTTGTTTTTTAATTGACCTTTGAATATTTCTGCTCAGTTCTTTAACTTTTAGCATTTTTTTCCAGTTAGGCTACCTCTTCTGTTTAAGAGCAAGGTTCAGATTCTCTTCTGACACTCACTTTGGTCTTCTATTTCTTTCTAGTCTTTTAAATCATATTTTGCTTTCTATATGTATGGTATTTTTGCTGCTATCCCATAACTCACCTAGTTTTGTGTTAGTTGTGTTCTTTGTGTAATGTCTGTTCTGGAGGTGGTTGTAAAAGGGAGATTATACACCCAATGTGCCTCTTTTTGACTTGTCTTCTGAACTTTAAATATGAACAATGATGTTCTGTTCTTTAGTGGACCACTGGGCTTGCTGTCACTGCTCACTGTTATTATAACATCTAAGATATAAATGGGACAAATGTGGCTTTGGTTGTACATGCTAGTTGCATTGTTTCAGGCATAATTTAACTTTATAATTGTCTTTATTTAGAGATTACGTATGGCTTAAGGAGAGATGCGTGCATGTACAAGTGGACAAGGTGTGCACTGTGCTGATGGTTAAGATTATGTGCCAATTTGGTCAGACCATGATTCTCGGTCGTTTGACTGATGTTATATAAATACCCTTTATTTTTTTCAACTAATATTAGCAGCCAGTCTGTTGAAAGTGGACTTTATTTGGCACAGGGTGGAGAGGAGGTGGGTTGAGGAGGGGGGCACATGAGGAAGGTAGCCTGCATCTACAATATATGAGTTTGGAAATATGGAATGACATGATGCATATATTAAGTGCCAACTAATTCAAATATGTATGTGTATTTGTGTGTATATATGTATGTATATATACAGTTTATGGCACTTAGATCTTGCACCATCTGCTCTTCAGTTCTTGGCATATGAGCAACAGCCTGCCACCTGACCTGCAGATTTGGGAATTTTCTAGCTCCCCCAGCCCCATGAACCAGCAGTCTGTCTTCTGCTTCACTACAGTAGGGGTTGATTGCGTTCGCAACCAAAGCAGCTAAGGAGAGCCTCTACCAGGATGTTTTAACCATGAATATTGGGCTTCCCAACCTTCTCAAGTGTGTGAGCCATTTCCTAGAGGAAAGATCCCATTTCTCTTTCAATAAATTTAATGATGCCTCACAAAGGTTGTGGGAAAAAATGAAATTAAAGATCATGGACTTTCCCCATGAGCTTTTGGGAGATTCTTGGCATATTCCCTTACTGGTTCCATTCCTCTCAAGAGCCCAGACTAAGATCATTTCTTAAAAGTTCACAGTCCCCATGCTTAGGCATCTGTAGCAAATTGAGGGCCACCTCCCTCCCCATGTTCAACACTCCCTTAGAAGGAGCTCACATAATGTAGTGTGTGTGTGCTTTAGCATTTTAAAACTGTTCACTGAGCAGCTCGTTGCTCTTTCAGCTTTTAATCAGAGCTTGCATGTGGCTTGGATCTAGACATGACTGTATGAGACGTGGCTGTGAACAGATGTGGGTGATGGTTACAAAACTACTCTCAAACTCTGTTTCCTTTCTGAAAGCAAAAGGTTTACTAACCACCTTTAGGATGAGTCCTCTCCCATTCAATTAAGCTTCTGTCAGATTATCTCATAATTTACCCAAAATAGCTAGTATCCCCAGCAGTAGACAAAGTTCAGGCTCTTGCCCACAAGACTCTCCAGGCCACATGAACGTAGGCTGATTTCATCAATTCATCAGACGTGCTCATACATGGTGGAACTGTCAGGAGTTGGAGGGAAGGCACAAACAGAAACTCTGCAATCTGGATGCAAAATAAAATCTGCACACGAACTCAGCAGTGCTAGATCTTCAACTCACATAAAACCAGCCCACACCCCGGGCACTCATGGCAGTCAGCAGTAAGAGAGGCCAACAGATGGCAATAAGAGAAACGTAAAGGCCACCGGAGGGCAAACGGAGGCAAATCACACCCTCTCCAAGGACTGGGAGGAATTTGGGATTTTACTAATTCTGCTGAAATTCCTCCCTGGTATCCCTCAACTCAGGGCCACACGTAATGTATTCATATAGTTACAGAAAGTATATATGCATCACAACATCATTACTATGCTTGTTTGTTTTTTTCATCATTGCTATGCTTGGATGAAAGAATGGCAGTCTTTTTTCAGATATAAAGTTTCCTATTTGTAACTTATTACTCTGTTTTCACAAGAAAAGGGGGGAAATAGTAAGATTGCTATTATATGGTTGTGAGTCTGTTTGAAGATTACCAACAGAACAATAAGTTCCTGTCCAAATTTAGAATTAAGAATATTTCAACATGACCCCCACCCTCATCTCAGTCCCACTTAAATTCTTGTCCAGCTTATGAACATGTACGTTTTTGCACCATGGTAACAACAGGTGTCAATATCAGTTAACAAACTCAGAAGCATAAGTATGGCTTATAACTTACATATCACTTTAAGCTCAACTCTATGTTTTATCCTGACAGTTAGGGGACTGGGGTCCACGCACGTGCGGCTGTATCTGTCTTATATGCCTTGAAGACTCAAGAGGGGTCCCAGTCTTCAAACATTTGCCCAGACTGGTTACCAGCCAAGTGTCAAGACATCCCTAGGGTTCTGTCACTTCAGTTCACAACCAGTACATTGAAATCACCAGTAAGGCTGGAGAATCTAGGCAAAGCACACAAGGTCAGCAGTTCAAACTCACCAGCTGCTCTGTGGGACAGCGATGGAGCCATCTACTCCTGTAAAGCCATGCAGTCTCAGAAACTCACCGGAGGAAGTCTACCCTGTCCTGTAGGCTCACTATGAGCTGGTATCAACTGAATGACGAGTTTGTACATGTACAAGAGACAGGAGTACTGAAATCTAAACGACCTTGGATTTTTTCTCTTGTTACTAACTTGTCTATTTAGCTTTATTTTAATAAATCATTGCATGGGGGGCTCTTACAGCTTATAACAATCCATACCTCAATTGTATCAAGCACATTTGTACGTATGTTGCCATCATCGTTTCCAAAACAGTTTCTTTCTACTTGAACCCTTGCTATCAGCTCCTCTTTCCCCCTTCCCCCCTTCTACCCTTGTGAATCCTTGGTAATTTATAAATTATTTTCATTTTCATACTTCAGACCATCAACATACATTACGCAACACAGATTACTCCACGAGCGTATGTTACTAGAGTCCGCTTAGAATAACTAAAGCCCAATTTACTGCCACAGTACAGAGCTATGATTGTAAACATAATAAATGTTGTGAAATTTTTAAATAACTTCAACAAGTCAAATGCAAGCACCAGAAGTGGTCAAAAACATTTTAATATTTATGCTATTAAAACTATCTAATTTTGTCTCCTGTAGGGGTCTGAAGTAACCTGATTATCTGAATGCTTAAAATACCCAGTTTTTTCTCCATTTAGTTATGAAAAATTAAAAATATCTTATTTTAATATTTGGGGATAGGACTTTCCTTCTTACACAATGGCATGTGCATATTTTAGTGATAGGAACAATGATCTAACATTTTCATCTACTTGAAAGTTTTTCAAATATTTTATTCTGGGATTTTAAATGGTCCAGAGTAGTCATCTGGGACATAGGCTAGAATGCCACCTCCACACAGCCTGTTGCTCAACCACATGGGCTTCTTCACACAGGTCTGATCAGCCTTCAATGACACCAGTCATTGAGGCACCAGTCAGATGCTCCTCTCCCCACCCCTCTTGCCTTATCTTGATTGGGCAGGGTTGCTTAGGGAGTATGCAGCAGCCAGACTTGTCCTGTTGGAACCCAGGGATGCCTCAAGAGTGAAGTAGTAAACAATAGGTATTCCTTTTCCCTGAAAACATTCAGGTCGAGAAAACTCAGAGACTCCTTCTCCACCAACATGGCACATGGGTCCAGGAGAGAAAGGCTGACAGAAGGAAAACTGGCACTGGTAAAACGGTACCATTTATTTTCACAACAGAGGAATCTTATAGAAAGTGAACCACTGGGTTAAGAATTTTTAGGGTAAAAAATAGTATCTTCATATAAGTCAGTGAAATTGATGAGATTAAATTTTTTTTCTTTGGGAGCATACTTTAATGACATTTGGATATTTGATACTTCATGCTTTTAGAATTCTGAATCGAAATGTGTGAGAAAGACACATATATTTCTATATAACTATAACAAATAAATCTATATCAATAGTCATAACCAGTCCTAAGTTACTGAAGGAAATGTCACAGAGGGAAACCAATAATGATAACACTATATATTGTCAGCGTGCATTTAATTACTGGTCTGACTTGAGCTTCATACTACCAGTTTATGAGTTACATGGCACATTTCCCCCCATCATTTTGCTGGTAGATTGAAGCCTGGAGTAGTCTCATGTCTTTCTCTGAGCAGCAGGAAATTTAGGATTAAAACTCTAGACTTTTTCCTTCCTGGTGCATGTTCCTTTTGACAGAATGATCATTTATAGTACAGTAGTTTCTGTCACTGAAAACAGTCACTACTTTCTATTGTTGAATATGTTGCTACATAAATATAATCTAAATACTTATCTATATCACAGTGATGTGTTTCATAGTTGCCCTTCACCAGGAAATGTTAAAATAGTTTACCATCAACTTAATAAAGAACTCAGCGTACAGCTTTGCTTTGGATTCCAGAATCTTCTTTCTTCAATCGCTTGGGTGGCAGGCAGCTGAGTGTACCATTGGAAGAACATCACTTCCAGATACTCCACCCTCTGACCCAGTTTCCGTGAACAGTTGGCACCATAGTACAAAACCCACTGCCACTCAGTTGATTCTGGCTTACAGAGTTACTGTATGACAGAGCACAACTTTTCCAGTGGGGCTTCCAAGACTGTAATCATGGTATTAATGATTACCGTAGACTGCTAAATCTTAGTGGGGGTCAAAGTACCCACCTTTTTGATAATAAGCAACTGAGCACTTTGCTATGAAAGCAAGTCCCTGTAAATATTTAGTTATAAATATTGATACTATAAAATTTGCATATATACATGTATTTATTTAGGTATTTATAGTATGATTATTTATATATAAGTAGATGTATTTTAAATGCATACATAACAGATTATAATGATATAGGAAACATCCTAAGTCAGGCTAGACAACTCTACAAAAAAATATGTTTTTTCCTCTTACTACAACATATGCATACATAATAGCAAAACTAAAAACATCTTTAAAGGTATGGGTTTCAGGTTATTTAAAGTTGGCAAAATACGGCATTTTTAATTTTTAGGAACTTTGTAATTAATAAGAATTTAAGAATAATAACACATTACTATAAAAATCTGTATTCCAGCAAATTTGAAATTCTAGATGTAATGGAAAAATTCCAAGAAATATACTATCTGCACAAATTAATGCAGATTGATGTAGAAAACCTCAACAGACTCATAAGAAAAGAAGAATTAGGCCAAATTATTTTTAAAAACTTCGAATAAGAAAAGTACAGGGGCAGATGGCTTCACCAGGGAATTCTACAAAACATTCAGAAAAGAGCAGACACCAATTCTACATCTCAGAATATAGAAAGCACAGCAAGCACCCACAGTTATTTTATGAATCAAGCATAACCCTGATACCAAAGCCAGACAAAGACACCACAAAGATGGAAAACTGCTGACATAAAATCCCTTATGAATAAAGATGCAAAAACTCTCAACTAAATCCTGGCCAATAGAGTTCAGCAATAAGATATATATGTGATATATATCACAATGGTCAAGTGGGATTCATACCCCACTTGTACAGGTCCAAGGTACAAAACAATATATGATAACAATATATGAAAATAATCCATGTAAAACACCATGTAAACAAGACAAAAAACAAGCATGTACTCTTATCGATAAAGGCATTTGGCACTATTCAACACCCACTCCTGATAAAAACTTTCAGCAAAGTATGAATAGAAAGGAAATTTCTAAACAAAATAAAGGCCATATATGAAAAATCAATGGCCAACATCTCATTCAACAGAGAAAAACTGAAGCATTCACCCTGTTGATGGAAAGCATGGAGGACCGCCCCACCCCCACCCCCACCACTCTTATTCAACATTTTGCTAGAAGTCTCAGTCAGAGGGATTGGGTAATAAAACGAAATTGTTAGAGCCTAAATGTACGATGAAGTGAAACTCTTACTATTCACAAATGATATGATTTTATGTGCACAAAACCCTCGTCTCACAGAGAACACTGAAAAAAGACACCAAGGAAAAATACCATTTGCATTATCTACACAAAAAAATTAAATACTTAGGAATAAACCCAACCAAAGAGTTGTACAAAGAATACCACAGAACACTATTACAGGAAACCAAATGAGATCTACTTTAAGTGGAAGGATATTTCATATTCATAGATATGAAAGCATAACATGGTAAAAATGTCAATAATACCCAAAGCAATCTATTAAATACAGCATAATTCCAATCTAGACTGCAACTTCATCCTTTTTTTTTTTTTGAAAATGTGGGAAAACCAACTACTAACTTTATACAAAGAGGAAATATGCCTAGGATAAGGAACTTCTGAGAAGTACTAATAAAATAGAAGGCCTCAAACTACCCGCCCCTCAAACCTACTAGACGGCACAGTAGCCCAAACAGTCTGGTACTGGTACAATGATATACATTGACCAATGGGATAGAATAGAGAACACAGAAAAAAAATCATTCAGCTACGGACAAATGATCTTCAGCAAAGTTCCGGAAAACATTAAATGAGAAAGTGACAATCTCTTAAACAAATGGTGCGGCAATTTTACTCATTTTATGGACTGTGAAGCTCATCCCTGTCTATCATATTGTTACAACCACTTCCACTTCTCCACACAGGGAGGTAGGATGTGTTCTATTTTTGTGGGTTGTTCATTTTCTGTGATCATGATAGTCTTTTGCTTCTGAGATGGTTCACATTATTCTCAGTGGAGTAACAAAAACTACCAATCCTTGTAGTAGAGCCCTTAGCATCTTATTTGCATGTTCCTACTTAATCACAGAGTTTAATACAGGTGATGTCATTTAAAGTGCTTTACACATCTGGGGTCTTAAAGACTTTCAGTTAAACAAGCAGTGAAGCAACAAACCCACGTGGGAGAAGCACACCAACTGGTATAATGATGAAGTGTCATCAGGACCGGGTAACAAGCATCAGAAAATTCTCAACAAACAAACAAAAACACATTGTTGAGAAAGAGAGGGGTCAGAGCAGAGACCCAAAGCCCATCTGTAGACGATGGAACATCCCCCCACAGAGGGGTCACAGGAAAGGCATGAGTCAACCAGGGCGTAGCAGAGCACCAATGGATCACACAATATTCCTCTGGTTCTTTGAGGCCTCCTCACCCACCACTGTCGTGATTCGAGAGCTGTTTCTCAGTCTGGATTGGACCGGAGCATATACACAGGTATAGATAAGAGATAAAGTTCAAGACACATGGAATCCAGGAACAGAAATGAGAATAGCAATACCAAAAGTGCGGGGGCAGGAAGGGAGAGGAGAGGATGGGGAAACCTATCACAAGGACTGGCACGTAACCACACATACCTCTCCAGGAGGAAGAATAACAGAAACCATGGGGGCAGTGAGACAGTGGTTGGTATGAGATATGAAAATAATAATAATTTATAAACTATCAAGGGACCATGAGGGCTGTGGGGAAGAGGAGCTGATACCAAGGGATCAATAGAAAGTAAAGGTCTTGAAAAGAACAATGGCAACATATGTATAAATATGCCTGATAAAATTGATGTATGGATTATAATTAGAGCTGTAAGAATTCTCGATAAGATGATCTTTTAATGACAAATAAAGTGCTTTATACTAGACGTTATATGATGTGCGTTAATTCCATGATTGATGTGAACTGTATTATTGGTTAAGATATTAGGCGTTAAATAAATTGGTTAAAATATTAGCACTATGATTTTCCTTTGGACAACCTTCTTTGGGCCTTTGTGATTAATGTGATTGGTGGAGAGTTGTTTAAGATCATGTTAATTATTGTTTCTTAATAATTCTTCAGCCAGTAATTTTGATACCTACCTATAATTCTAGCCAGGAACAATAATTACAATGGTGATGTTTGGAAAGTTGTGGTTTACTACTCCTGTCATTCCTTCTACATTTACTTGAGAACATTTGTATAAAAAGATAGAAATGTTGCTTACTTGCTTTACTTTTATATAAGCTGGAGCATTTCATTTTGCTGCTTTTGATGTAAGCGAGTCCATTCATATCTTAGACATGTAAAGTCCATCGTAACATTCAGAAACACTGAACTTGGAAATACTAAAATGGTGAGTATGGCGTTATCGACTTATTTTTTCTTACTTCTTACCTGAAGCAAATATGGTATGAATCTACAAGTGAAAACAGATATTGTAGCCTTCACACTCAGGCACACAATAAAAAATATATCTGAATCTATACATTTCTAGCAATAATTTCCAAGCTTCAGTTGCTTCTAGTCACAATGTTATATTTTTGCTTTCTTAAACCTTTTTGGTTAGTTTTTATCCAACTTAACTTTCAGCCTCTAATTTTAGCCACCATCCATCTGGGAGTCATGTGGTGACTTGCATGTTGTCATATTGATGGAATCTTGGCCATTGGTATAGAAAGCACCAGCAGGATGAACCATGGTGGGCTGGTACCACAGACGGACTGAAGTAGAGAATCTGGCAATCTGCTTCTGGAAAAAAATTGGTCAGTGAAATTCTTATGAATATAAGCAGAACAGTGCCAGAGGATGAGGCTATCTGATTGAAAGACACTCAAAATGTGACTGAAGAGGAGCTGCCTTCTCAACGTTGTTGTTATTGTTAAGTACCATGGAGTCTGCTAAGACCCACAGTGACCCTGTGCACAACAGACGGACACATTGCACAGTCCCACACCATCTTCACAATCATTCCTGTGCTTGAGCTCATGGTTACAGTCACAGTTGCCAATCCATCATTAAAAATTTTCCTCTCCTTTGCTGCTCCTCCCAAGCATCACGTCCTTTTCCAGGGACTGTTCTCTCCTGACAATAGGTCCAAAGTATGCAAGGTGAAGTCTTTCTATCCTGGCCTCTAAGGGGCACTCTGACCATATCTTCAAAGACAGATTTGTTTGACCTTTTAGTAGTCCATAGTGTTTTAAATATTCTTCTCCAGCACCACAATTCAAATGCATCGAGTCTTCAATGATCTTCCGTATTCAGTGCTCAACTTTCACATGCATATGATGATATGGGTTAGGCGCATCTTAGTCCTTGAAGCAACGTCCTTGCTTTTTAAGACTTTCAAGAGGCTTTTTGCAGCAGACTGACACAATGCAATGTGTCATGTGATCTCTTGTTTGCTCCTTCCACGAGCATTGATTGTGGATCCAAGCAAGACAAAATCCTCGGCAATTTCAACCTTTTCTCCATTTATCATCATGTCACCTCTTGGTCCAGTTGTGAGGATTTGGGTCTTTCCTGTGTTTAGTTGTACTCCATACTGAGAGTTGCCTTCAAAGTAGAGTTGGCCCTGATGATGGAGAGGGAGGAATGCTTTCAGGATCTTCATTCGATAATGGAGCATGATGGAAAACAAAAATAAACAACTGCCAATATCCACTAATAAACAAAACATAGAAGGTACAAAATATGAATCTAGGAAAATGGAAGCCTCAAAATGAAATAGAACATATAAACACCCATATTTTAGGCACTGGTGAGCTGAAATGGACTGGCATTGGCCATTTTGAATCAATCACATGATTAACCATGTTGGAAATGGAAAAATTCAAAAGTTTTCCCTTTAATCTCCCTGGTATTGTCTCCAAGGTCATTTTTTCTGTCCTCTGAATAAGGGAACACACCAAGACTACTTTCAGATCTGTTCTTTATGTCTGCTTCTTTTGGAAACCCCAAAATTTCTATGCAGAATCTTCAGGATTCTTTTTTCACATCTCCTTCTTAGAGGAACAAGCAGAGTGGTTAGAGGGTTCAGCTGTTAAGCCAAAGTTTGGCATTTGAACTGACCAATTAATTAGATGGAGAACGATGTGGTGGTTTGCTCCATGAAGATTTTCAGCCTTGAGAATCCAAGAGGCACAGTTCTGTATTATGCTAGAGGGTCTCCAGCGAGTCAGTCTCACTGAGGGCTTTAGTTGGCTCTGGCTAGAGGAATAGGTATTTCTCTCCCTGCAGTGAAATAGCTGCATAGGAAGACATGCTATCAGTAAAAGAAGAAGAAACATTTGTTGTGTGAGAGAGAAATATTTTAAAGGAAAAATACTTTTTTCTAAGAACATCCCCTGGTAACTCCATGAGAGAGACTGTTAATTCAACATCTAAGACTAGAGAATATGCTTCATGTCATTCGTTTGACAGCAGTGAAAAAATTCTAATTTATTATAAATTATACTGTGGTGTCCAAATCTGTAAAATCCATTTACTTTTTCTTGGTATTTTTTCAATAAAAGCATCATGTATAATATCTAAATTACTACATTTTTGTTCCATGGAAAGAAATTAATTAACAAATACTATCCTATTTTTGAAAATACAATGTAAATTTTAGAACATTACCTCTGTTTCTTTAAATCAATACTATGTATATAATCTTTTTACTCTTTGCAATTGTAATTTCCAATGAAAAATTGATTCTACTATAATTTTCTTTCAATATATACTCTTTTTGGTGATAATGAACAGTTTCAATCTCTTCATTAGCATCTAATTTAATATTCATGCTCACGTATGACACACACAAATACTTCATGAGACATCTAGAGAATATATTAGTTTTAGTTATCAGATAAAGGCATGAAGAGAATAATGATTTGCTCATGCCCACACAACTTAGGCTTATAGATAAAAATAGAACTGAGGTGAGGCCTTCATATTCTTAGACCATGGAACTTTTCAATAATATCCACTACTTTCCTAGATGCTCTTCTTAAAAAATCTACAATCTTTTGTTGTCAGAAAATGGTGAAGAAAGATCCTACTAGTGTAATAAACAAACTATCAGCAAGGATTTAATTGAAGATGCTCAAAATAATATCTTTTATTCTGCTTTCCTTTTGTCTTGTCTAAAGCAAAAAGAAATGAATACTGATATAGCAATTTACTAAGAAACCAATTACTATTTCATAATTTGGGGAAGATATGTGCCTACGGTGCTCAATGATTTATTTGGTATGTCTCTTTCAGCCATACTATTTAAACTCTTACCAAATTTTTTCCCTGATAGAGTTGGGTGAGAGTACATGGACGGAGATGCTGGCAGGTAAAGTTATCAATGGTTATGAACAAGGTTAATTGTGATTGTAAAAACTTAGAACCCTAACTTGAGGATTGCTTAATTTTGCCATCCCATTGGGTTTAAAATGAGGCACTTGAGGAGAAGAAGGTTTGGCATGTTTTATCAAGAGTGGTGAGTCAGGAGTCGACCCTTGCTCCTTGAACTTCCTCAATCCAGGGACAGAAAGCTGAGTCCCAAGAATCATGAGAGGAGTGACAGCGGACAAAGAATGATCAGTTTATAAGACAGAGCAGTCGATTTCTAAGCTCATAAAGGGAATAAAGTTGATGGTCTTCAAGCAGGAGACTTGTTTATGGAACAGGGCATCACAAGGCACTTTACAGGAAGGTAGGTTTGCTGAACCCTGGAGCTCGAGCTGAGCATCTCTGGGTTAAGGCATATGTTGGAGTGTTATACCCTTTGGGAATTTATTTGCAGCAATAAAAGAAGTGTATAACATTTCTCAAGCAGAGCAGAAGCTAAGGGACCCTGTGGCTGAGAGGCCAACAACAAGAGAGGCCTGCCTGGGGTCTTAGCTGAGAAGCTGTCCTGACTGAAGAACTGAGTCTTTAGCATTTCTGATACTTAATTGTAACTTGTAAACTTCCCTAATAATGCCCACCATTTTGAGTATGGTCTGTGAGTTCTGTGAGTCATTGCAATGAATTATTGAATGTATCTGGGAAGTAGAGAATTCTGTGGAAGGTACATTTGATGTCAGGCTAGAGAGGATGAGTAGAGAAGATAAGAGGGTGGAAGCATGTCTGTCCTTGGCCTTATAGAAGTGGACCTTGGTAGGGAAAGAGTACTAGCATTGATTGTAATTACTCATTTTATTTAACCATGGGGGGGAAAGGTTTTACATTGACTGTGGTGATGATTGTACGATTCTTCTTGATATGATTGAACTATTGAGTTGTATGATAGGTGAACTAAGTTACCATAAAAGCATATTTTTAAAAAACATGTAGACCTTGGACTGATATGAAGTTGGATTCTCATTCCCCCCTGTAAATCAGTGGAAGTAAGGGGTCAGCTCCATGTCATTTTCTTTCTCTTTTTCTCTCTTTCACAGTTCCCAACAGAATTCATATGTTCCCCCTTTTATGTAATTTTTGTATTGATCTAGTCACCAATTTGACTATTAATAAAATAAATTTTGCTGAATCTAATTTTTTCTTGGCAATTTAATAAAACATTTAATGATAAACAAACAAACCTCGGGTTGAACATAATTAGGTCTCCAAGGCAAATTAAAAATATTTACTTTCTTCATTTTAGTTTCTAGGAATACAGCAATATATTGAGCTTCTGGTTGGGATTTTATTTGCTACACTTGCTGAGTACATGCAACACGTTCTTGAATCATCCATGAGTTTCAAAGATTGGTCAAAAATAGGTTGGGAATTTTTTCAAGTAGCTAGTCAGGTAGGTTTCAAAATAACGAAAGATACACTCTTTTGAGTTCACCTCTGTGATGAAATTCACTTATTAACTTCATGGCAAAAAAGAAGAAAACATTCTTCTAGTGTTCTTTATATAAACTAAATGTCACTGCTGCAGACTTTCTTTCGAGTGACGTAGACTTTGTGATTATTGTCCTCAGGTGGCATTGAGTCAGTTTCGGCTCAGCCACCTGGACAAGAGAATGCCACAATGCTGGTCCTGAGTCAACCTCACAATTGTTCTTATGTTTTGATCCATTGTTGCAATCCATCTGGTCAAAGGTCTTCCTCTTTTTCACTTCAACTCAACTTTACCAAACATGATGCCCTGCCAAGACGGGTCTCTGCCATCATGTCCAAGGTGTTCGAAACAAAGTTGCCTCATCCTTGCCTCTCAGGAACACTTTGACTACCTCTTCCAGGACAAACAAGTTTGCTCTTTTGGCAGCATGGAACTGGGAACGTTCTTTGCCAGTACCACACCGAAGGCTGCGATCTTGATCTTCCTCAGCAAGTCCTTTTCACTTTCTGCAAACAAGGTGGTTTCATCTACATATCACGTTGTGAATCAGTCAGCCTCTAATCTTGATGACACAGTTTTCATTCTGTAATCCAGCTTATTTCGATCATTCCCACTGCATCCAGACTGAATTAGCGTGGTGAGGAGATATAACCCTGATGCCCAACTTCCCTGCTTTGAAGCCGTGCGTTAGTGCTTTGATTTGTTTGCACAACTGTCTCTTGATCTATGTACAGGTTCAACATAAGCACAAGGGAGTGTTCTGGAATTCCCATTTTTCTAAAGGACATCCATAGTTTGTTATGATCTACACAGTTAAATATTTTTACATAATAATGCAAGTAAACATCGTTCTGATATTCTCTGCATTGAGCCAAGATATACTTGACATCACTAACGATATCCCTTGTTTGATCTGAATCCAGCAATGGATTCTCTAGCAATGTACTGCTATAACTGTTGTTGGATGATCTTCAGCAAAATTTCACTTACAAGTGTTATTGAGGATAATTTGGGCATTCTTTTTGGTACAATGTGTATTCTTTCTACTTTTTTTGATGCTTTTGCCCATAGAATCTTTCTTCCTTTTTTTTTTTTGAGATCATTTTATTTGGGGCTCTTACAACTCATCACAATACACACATACATACATCTATTGTGTCAAGCACATTTGTACATATGTTGCCATCATCATTTTCAAAGTACTTTCTTTCCACCTGAGCACTTGATATTTGTTCATTTTTCCACCTCCTTTACCCTCCCTTCCCCATGAACCCTTGATAATTTATAATTATTTTCATGTCTTACACTCTTATACTGTCTGCCTTCACCCATTTTCTGTTGTCCACCTTTCTGGGAAGGGATTATAGATAGATTGCTGTGATCAGTTTCCCCTTTCTCCCCTCCCCTTCCTCTTCTGATATCGATACTCTCATTATTGGTCCTGAGGGGTTTATCTATCTTGGATTCCTGTGTTGCAAACTCTTATCTGCACCAGTGTGCATTCTCTATTCTAGCTGGATTTGTTAGGTAGAATCAAGGTCATGATATTGATAGGGGAGGGAACTTTAAATAACTAGAGGGAAGTTGTGTGTTTCATCAGTGCTCATCACTCCATTGTGACCCTCCTGAAGGGGGATGTCCAATTGTCTACAGATAGACTTTGGATTTCCACTATCCACTTCCCCTCATTCACATTGATATGATTTATTTTTCAGGGTCTTTGATGTCTGATACCTGATCACACAGGCTGGTATGCTTCTTTCATGTGGGCTTTGTTGCTCCACAGCTAGATGGCTAGGTGATTATTTTCAAGCCTTTAAGACCCTAGAGGTTATATCTTTTGATAGCCAGGGACCACCAGCTTTCTCCACCGCATTTATTTATGCACCCATTTTGTCTTCAGTGATCATGTCAGGAAGGTGAACATCACAGAATGCCAGGTTATTAGAACAAAGTGTTCTTGTATTGAGGGAGTACTTGAGTCAAGGCCCAATGCACATCTGATACCTTAATGCATAACATATATATGTACATAGATCTATTTCCTTATTATTATAAATATATTCACATATGTACATGACTATCTTTATACCTCAATAAATGCCCTTTGCCTGCTCGTCCTTTCCTTTATTTCCTTTTACTTTTTTCTTGTCCCACTATCATGTTTCACCTTCATTCGAGTTTCAGTAATTCCTCTTGGCTACATTGCCCTTGAACTATTGATGGGCTTTTCATTTTTTGCTGTCCTCTAAAGCACACTCTTTTGGGGGCAGGTTGGGAGAGGGGTCCACATAGTTGAGATTGGGACTGTCGCCACAGACCTCTCTATTGGTTCCCTGCTTCATGCCAGTGTGTTTTATTCCCATCTCATTGAATCGAGTTGAAGTCTAGTCCCTCTGTCCCTCTCCTGTGGAGATATAAATAATATTCTCCCCTTAGATGGGTTAGTGCCCTCTTCTCCTGATACCCATGAATGTTTTTTCTTCTTCCTCTTTCTTTTCCTCTCCTTTTTAGTTGGCTGTCATATGCATCCCTGGATACATATCCCTACCATATTACCTGGACCTCACTCCGGGAATGTGTTTATATAGCAGCTTTTCCCCTAGGCCCCTTTAACATTTTAAAGCTTACCTCAGTAGACTTACGTTGTACTTGTCCTTTTGTGCTTGGCTTAGTTCACTTAGAAAATTTCCTCTAGTTCTTTCCATGCAGCAATGTGCTTCATGCGTTCATCACTGCTTTTTTATGGTTGCATAGTACTCCATTGTATGTATGAAAAGCACAGGTTTTTTTCTTTCTTTCTTTTTTTTAACCACAGTTTTTCAATCCATTTATCTGTTGATGGAGATTTGGGTTGTTTCCAATTCCTCATGATTGTCAACTGTGCTGCAATGAACATTTGAGCATAGCAGTCTGGCCATGCTTTGTTTCTTGCGTCTTCTGGGTATATGCCCAGTAGGGGGATTGCTGGATCATATGGTAGCTCTATTTTTCATCAATTTCAGATATTACCAGATTGATTTCCATAATGGCTGTACATATCTACAGATCCACCAGCAGTGAATGAGAGTTCCTATATCACCACAGCCTTTCCAATACTTGTTACTTTCTGATTTTTTTTAATTGGGCTATTTTTGAGAGTGCTGGATGTTATCTCATAGTTGTTTTAGTTTGCATTTCTCTATGGCTAATGAACTGGAACATTTTCTCATATATTTATTGGCTATTTGGATTTCTGCCCT
>PVJH01029124.1:0-26450 GCA_004026705.1 Nesogale talazaci | reverse complement strand
CTTCGCCCAGTTCGTCCCTCCGCTCCAGGCAGGGGGAGATGGGGCAAGTCTTCCAGGATAACCCAAGACAGACGAAGGCATCCACGGTGCCCCGTTTCAATCGTCACTGCCCTCCCTGCACAGGGCACACAGCCCCTGGCACCCAGTAGGTGCCCCTTAGTTCCGGTCATCAAGCCCTCCACCGATGGAAAGACCCCGGTGTTGTGCTCTGTGAAGGGCACGAAACTAAGGTGACATCCTCCAAGGTCTGGAATGCAGCTCCTCGGGCCCCTGAACTGCTTGGCAGGCGGTCGGTGCCTGATGGAAGGGGAGAAGGTGTTCCAGCAACAACCCAAGCTCGGCGTGGCGGTGCGCAGCCGTCGGGTCTGGTTTCCCCAACGGCATTGGCACAGTCCCCTCCCCCACCTGACCTCGATCTTCCCACTGTGGGCGAGAAAGGGTGGGATCAGGCTTTAATGGACTCCGAGAGATTGAAATTCAGGAAGTTGGGGTCTGCGTTTAATAGTAGGTTTTGTTTTTCTTTGGGAGGGGGGGTCATATTTCACTCGCCAGTTCCCATGACAAAGTCATGGTACCATTCCAAGTATCCCAGAGAACTGGGCAGGGCAATGGCCATTCCCAGGTTTTAGCCTTGTGTCGATAATCCGCAAGCTAAGATCCACAGGCAGGTTCACCAGCAAGGACATTTCTTATCCCTGCCCACGCCCGAGCATAAGTGTCCCTGTCTGTTGTATCCATCACCACCTCTACATTCTGGTTTTGTGATTCGCAGTCACCCCCCCATCTCAAGCTTGCATGCACCTGATAATGCAGCATGTTCGTATCTTAATACTTGGTTTGGCTTGCTGGTCTCAAGGATATACACAGCAGAACTTACACCAATCCAGCCGTTTCTTTCGTATATGTGCTGCCGAAGTGAGCAAAATCCAGCCGTTTCTACATGTAAAATTCAGCGAGGTGGATGATAATCTTCGTTTTGAGTCCTGCCACCTCTTCCCACCCTCCTTTGCTATGTATGCGTTGCCCTTTTGCCATTAACGTGAACTTCCTGCTCCTTGAGTTTCCTGATAGCGTTGTAATTGAGTTGGCAGTGTTTTCTTTCTTAGTTAGTGGTAAGAGAAGGATGATAAATCATGCAATTAATAACATCTTAGATCTGAAACAATACTCTATTACCCACAGGATGACAGGGGGTGGGGCAGGGACGGTTTCACACCTTTTTTCATGTGTATGCATGCTTTCCCAGGAGCCATGAAAGAAAAGACAACGTGCAGCTCCAAAGAAAGAAATATGTGAGTATCTGCATGGAAGGGTCAAATCGGTGTTCCTAGGGGGAGACTCAAAAGAGGAAAGAAATGACCACTTTTAAGACAAGAGAAACTCAGTCTGCTCAAACTGGACCAGGAGTCCTCAGAGCCGTCCCCAAAGCAGGTTCATGATTGGAAAGCACCCAAAAGACCCCAAACCATACCCACACCATTGAGTCCATCCAGATTCATCATGACCCTGCACATAGGGTTTCAAGGCTGGAACTCTCTATGGGAGCAGAAAGCCTCCAATTTCTCCTTTGGGACAACTGGTTGATTTGAACATCTTTCAAGCAAGTAGCAACCCCAGTGCCTAACTCACAGTGCCATAGAGGAATCATCATTTGCCCTGGTGTCCATCACCCACAAGAGCCACCCGGCACCACCACAAAGCCGTGTCCTGCCTACAGTGCCACTATACGACGCTGGGTCCTCCAATTTACATCGGACCAGGCCAGCAGTGCAGAATGTCAGAGCTGTTTCCAGATGATCGATCTGGGTTGGCCTGGGCGGCGGCCTCAACAGATTGGACTTGGACTTAGCTGGCTCCTTCCCTCCCTTCAAAGGCAGCAGTGGGCCAGGGCTATGGAGCTACAAAACTGCTACAGGCCGGTTTGTGGGTGAGGCTGGTTAGCATCTCCCCACGCCCACTCCGGGAGCTTCCGCTGCCCCAGTACTCCCTCAGTGAACCGCCCTCCGAGTTATCTCTGGGCAGATGGGAGACTCCACACCCCTACGGGCTTCCTGGG
The DNA here is from genome assembly GCA_004026705.1 of Nesogale talazaci. Classification (NCBI taxonomy): domain Eukaryota; kingdom Metazoa; phylum Chordata; class Mammalia; order Afrosoricida; family Tenrecidae; genus Nesogale; species Nesogale talazaci. Next base: position 24,394 of record PVJH01029124.1, on the reverse strand, counting down.
TGCTAAAAGCCTAGGTTTAACACCCAGCTCAGTCGCTTCCTGGTGAGAGGGACTTGGGCAATCCTCTCAGCTCTCAAGACAGGGGTACCCTGGCACGGAGTGGGAACAGAGATCTGGACACCATCTCCTGCACTCACAGCACATAGCAGGCAGGCATCGGTGGAGCAGTTCTGTGCCTGCTTAGACCCCGCGTGATGTCATGGCTCCTTCCTCTCACCACCACGGGCATTTTGTACTGGAGGAGACCAAAAACAAGTTTCCCAAAGGCAGTGAGTGACCAGACAGTGGCAGAGCAGGGCAGGCTTGCTCGGCCTCATTACAATTCTTGGCCTGCGAGCTGCGTGACCTCGACCTGTTCCCTCAGCGCGTTCCCTCAATAGTTCCTGTGTGACAGCAACGATTGAAGGAGGTGCTGCACGTACAACGTTTGGCCCAATGCCTGGTGGCCCCTTCTTGTCATCACCGTTGGTGTCCTGGCCACCAGAGCAGTCCCCTCTACCTTCCCTCAGTAGGCTAATCCTCCTGAGTAGGGAGCAATCCACCAGCAGGACGTGCGTGTCTCTTCTCCCCTGCCTCCAGCCGCCTGGGCCACACAGGGGCAGATGTTTGCTGTGGCAGCACCCGCACGTCTCCCGTGGGCAGAAGAGCAGCTGCGACTTGGAAGGTGCACACTCCTCCAGAAGAGGGGAGCCTCTCTCCCAGGTCGTTAGTCTAGCAGGTTCCATTCTCACCGGCAATGTGGAGAGGAAGGGGAGGAAGCCGAGGCCTGGGGCTACTGGTCTCCGTTCTGCCGCCCCTCTGCCTCATTCGTAACGCCTCTCAGGAAGTGGGGTCACTGAACCTTCAAAGGGCAGCTGAGGTGTCTCAAGAGAGAGGAACAGATGCCCAGACTCTGGTCTAACTTTTCCCCCATCCGCCACTTCGAACTAGAGGAAAACCCCAAAAGGTGACTGACTCCCTTGCTGCTCCTCACCCCTCACTCAGTCATGAGAGGATGAAGACAGAGGTGAGCTAAGGGGAGGTGGGAGGGTCTAGGAATCACGGTCACCCCCCTGGGCTTGGAGCAGCCCCCATGCTATAGGGCAGCTCCTGTTAGGACAGGGTCCTGGGCCCTACCTAGCACATCTACCCCAACAGGACCCAGGGTGAGGCAGAGGAAAGAAGGGACCCCAGCAGTGCAGGCACCACCACCACCCTTTTCAAAGAGCTGGGGGACAGAGCCAGCACCGCCTATCTCCAGCTAGCCCCAGTCAAGCTCTTCCTTCCTACCCACCTCCCCACCCCCTCGCCTCAAAGGAAAACGGGAGCAGCACTGCAGCCCATTTCCTGGGAGGTCCCTGGAGGTATTAAATGGTTTACAGAAAGCCTCAGCAAGATCAGTGTTTTCTGATGATTTGCCTGCAGGATGGGAGTAGACTTTTGCAAAAACAGTCCCCTCCCTCTGAGAACTCCTTTGGCCTCCAGCATGTACCTGGAATCTAGCAAGAGTCCTTCTCTTATCAGAAACAAAAGCAACAGCTGGGTCTTCCTGTCTTCCTCACCTGACTCTGCCTCCCGGAGTGACAACAGTCACTTCTGGACATTCCCAGCACGTGGAGCTGATCTGCCCATCCCTAGCTATCTCACCAATCCGCAGCAGGCAACCCAGCCAGGCTGGAGCAGACCCTAAAGCCAGACAACTCCACACAGTCTAAGATGGTGTCTATATCTTACGTTCTCAGACTCAGCAGAAACATTGACTGAGAGACCCTGACCCAAACATTCACTCAACAAGAGTTGACTGATTTGAGGGCCATCTAGGTCCTACCAGTGTGTGAAATGTAAAGCGAAGGCCCCACCCTGCTTGCAGGATGATGTCCAAACTCATTGGGAAGACAGACAGGGGAGACCCTTCCTGATCTGACTCCAGCCGACCTCTCTAGTCCCACTCCCCTTTTCACACTTTACTGCCGATCCCTGTAATACATCCTCCTGCTTCATTCAACAAAAATTTCTTGCACACCTACTGTGCACGAGGCACAAGGAATGCAATAGCAAGTAGCTTGGCCTCAAGTCTCCTAAAGCCTCTTCCTTTCCCCTCTGCCCTCCACATTTCCCCTTCTTTCTGCCCAGCCAACCTTGGATAGCCACCACCTTTTCCAGGAAAGCTTTTCTGAACCAGTTCCCCTACTCCGACCCCATTGGGTTAGATGCCTCCATTATCCATTGCTCTAGTTGCTTCCCTGGTGTTCCTGTTTTCCCAAGACCAAAGCTATATTCCCAAGGCACACAGAGCAGACAGTAAGAAGTCCTGGATCAGACCTAACAGGATGGAGCACAGAAAGAGTCAGTCATTCTCTTGGATTCTTAAGGAGCTTCCCCTCTATCTGGACCAGATGTTCCCCTCGGGGAAGACTCGCTCCCTGTTAAAGGCTGGCTTCCCAGAGGTGGCCAATCAGAGTGGGAAGCCACCTGCAGCCAAGATGCCAGGAAAGAGTTCCCAGGACAGAGGCGAACTCTGAACAATGGATAAGACTTAGCTCACAGGTGGGAACGTGGCTGAGCCAGTCAATGCCAACAGCATGACTTCAGGCAAGAAGAGAAAGTCATTTCCACTGATCCAGCCAATCCCTGAGACTCCAGACCAGCCCTGCCATGGGCCTCCCAGGACAGACCCCCTGCTTTCGGGAACGTGGTTCTGAGAGGTTAGGGACTAAGTGTCTCCTAACAGACGGTTAGAAATCTAGGCAAACTCTGCTGAAATAAACCTCCACTTTCTACCTGTGTCTGATCTCCTGACCCTTCCATAGGTTGCTTCCTTCTTAGGAACCCATGGCCACCTTCTCTGATGCCACTCCCTGCCCACCCCCACCCGGTTCAATTCTCCAAGGAGCATTTGAGGATTTGATGAACAGAATTTTGTTGGCTTCATCTAAGCCAGGCATGACTGCAGAATGTGTCCCCTGTGCCCTCTTTTCCTGCAGGAGTTAGACTTTGTCATGAGTCAGCGTATTGGGGCACAAATGCCAACAGGAGACAGACTGCTTCTCACCCCTCACTCAGTCATGAGAAGATGGAGACGAAGAGACTGCCCAGGCCACAAGACCCTCCACAGACCCTTTCTCTGCCATCGCCCTAAGGAATTCCCTTCCTGTCCCTCCACAGTTCAACCCTCCTTCCCCCTTCTGCCCTAAGTGAAGCAGCACCCTATGCAGTAGACTCATGGCAGGCGGTGTGTGTCCAAGAAGGACGGTGCTCCACAGGGTCTGCCTGGCTGATTTCTCACAAGCAGAACGACTTGAACCCCCAACCTGGCAGCCAGTCATTAAACGCCTAACAATTTGCACCACTGAAAGAACCTACCCTCCTCGAGCTCACCGAAGTGAGGCTCTGTTCTCAGAGACCATCTATGCTCTCACTCTCCCCAACTGGCCTCTCAAAGGCTTGGGGTCACCCTCCAAGAAAACCAGTGTCCTCCCAGAAAGGGAACAGCCTTCCCGATTCGGATGAATAAGGAGCTGGTTCGTTCACAGAGTGGGGTCCAAGAGTCAGCAAGGCCCAAGTGATTGGGCGTTGACGGTGAAAACGGTGGGAAGGAGAGTTCTCCAAGGCTTCCTGCCTCAGGGCACAGCCTAACCACAAGACCACCCACCAACGCCAGTCTTCTAGTGAAATTTTTGTCTGGAATTTGGTTGGTTGGTTTACCCGTTTGTCTTAATTTAAAAAGTATTGTTTGTGCCAACACATAATGGGCCTACTTTTTTTTTAAACAAATATGTACTTGTTTATTTCCAAAATGGCCAGCATTGGTAGGGATAGTTCACATAAACAAAACCTCTTTGGGACCCTCAGTAGTGAACATGAGTATAAAGAGGCCCTGAGATTACTGCCTAATACAGAGGTGACAGCTCTGCCATCTGTCACCAAATGATAAATTGCATGGTCTTCTACCGCCTCGAGGCACCCCCGCCCCCACCAGAGTAGAAGACCAGTGAATGTCACACAGGTTTGGAAGCAATGAAGCCCGAGTGCCACCCTTGCCACTTGCAAACGGAGCAAACTTGAGAATGTGAGCTAAGCCTGGAAAATGTCCCACAGCACCTAGCCTGTCCTTTCTGAGTTATGCAATGGCTGGCATGGCTGCTGTCAATCACCCCGTCTCCTGGCAACCCCGGCACCCTCCCGGAAACCCTGTCTGTCCTGTGCCCCTCCCATGACGCATCTCAGGCCAGACCACTGTAGTAACCCATAGAGTGTTCATTCACTGGATTTTCAGAATCAGAAGCCTTGGTTCCCACCTGGGCGCAGAGGTACTTAGAATCAAGATGGCACAGTTCAGCCTCCCTTGCAGCTAGCTGTCCTCACAGGACAAACGAAGCCTTGCCCTGCTGACACGGGACACTCACCCTCCAGGAAGTGTCCTTCTCACTCCCTCTCCTGCTACTGGCTGGTTGTGATGATGGAGGCAGAAGCCCCATGCTGAGGACGAGAGAGGGTCTCTGCCATCCTCAATCCTGGCCTGGCTCTGAACTTCCGTCCCCTGCACCCGACAGAGAAATAAACCTCTCTCTTGTTTAAGCGACTCTTGTCATTCATGGCCAACCTGCACCTAACACAGATCGTAATGTTTCCCTTAGATGGTTTCTGGAAAATTAGATTTCTCTAGGAAGGTGAGCAATTGCACATGACTATTATCTTTTGCCTGCTGTCAATATGAGACAGACAGCTAGCAGCGGGCTCTGCTTCTTCAGCGCTCTGCTAAACTGCCTTGGCAGCGACACACAAGCAGGGTCAGCTAATGTGTCCACTTCCAGCATCTCCCCGGCTCCTCTGCCTGGCATTCGCCCATCTGTCTTTCCTCAGCTCCTGTCTTGGGTGCCAGAAGCTGGCGAGGGAGCTTCAGCTCGGCTCTATCAATGCATGACCTCACCCTGCCAGGGCGGGCGGGCAGACCCAGTGATGGCTCATCTTAATCACATCTCCAGTTCATTACAAAAGACCAGCCCTCCTCTCCAGAGACCAGACTGGTGCGAGGTGGGGCAGAGCGAAAAGGAGCACTTCTCCCCAGGGCAGCAGAGGGGGGAGGGGAGAGAGCAGTAAGTAGCAAGAGCTCTGAAACTTAGCTATTAGGGTGTTTGTTCCCAAAGCGCTGACAGAGAAGGGAGGGAGGCATTCCTAGGACTGAGGGAACAAAGCAAGGAGAGTCTACTCTGTAAAGTGCAAGCTTGTTGGGCCAGGCCCTGCTCTTCCCAGTTCTGGGGTGGGTGGAGGCGCCTGGAGCCTGAATTGGACCCAAGTGGTGGGTTCAAGAATTTAACTCATTAAAAAAAAAATTTTTTTTAAGAATTTAATTGGTGGCAGGGGATAGTTTCTCATTCCTCAGGCTATGAGGCTGGAGGGGGAAAAGTTAGTGATTTGATGTCTCTCTTCTAGCTGGCCTCGGATTCCCACTCACAGTCCCAAATCTGGCCCACAAATCCAGTTCCAGGAAGATGATCCATAGATTTCCATCATGTCGGTGGTGTCTCCAGAGTCAAAAGATACTGTCTCTGAGAAGACTGGGGTACTGCCCTGCTGAGACGGAATCTGTCATGGAAATCCCTGGGGCCAGCAACGGATAGCGAAGGAGCCCTCCAAACACCCCTCCCTCCCTTGTGTGGAGTGAGTCTCTCAGGGACCAGGACCTGAGTTGGTCTGCTGCTGTTGTTGGTGTAGTTGGTCTCACAGAGTTTTGATTTTGTAATAATATGACCCCAAAATAAATAGGAGCCGTGCAGTGCATAGTCTAGAGACAAGCAGATGGATTCTGGGCTCCCTCAGACCTCTAGCCCCAATGCAAGAACAGCTACCTCTGACAACATGACCCTGCTGGTTCCTCCCCTTCATGAGATGACCACTGAAGATAGGGGAGCTGCATCAAACTGTGCTGAAGACAGTCGGTGGTGCCCAGATATCATTGGGAATAGTATCTGGGGTCTTAAAGGTGTGTGTTCAAAGAAGCAGCCATCTAAGCAAGGCTTAGCCAACTAGGTAGGTCCACATAGAAGAAGCACAGCAGCTTGTGTGATCCAAAGACGACAATAACAAAATTCAGCAAGATGAAGGAGGAGAGTAGCAGAGCTCAAATTATGCACACCCAATTTGCAGAAGGCTGTGGAGGACAGTGGGAGCCCCAAGCTCCTCTGCAGAGCATCTAATTAGGTTAAGCCCCTGGCAGATTCTCTGTAGCCACAGCCACAGCCTTTACTATCAAACAGAGATCATTTTGATTGTGCTAAATTACACTTGGTAATTACATTTGAACTCCCTCTTGACTCAACCTGAATTTGTTCTTGGTGCAAATATCTCTGGCTTGTTCCACGACAAATGATTCATCTCTGGCTTTTTCAATATTGATGGTGCTTCTTTCTTACTTACTCATTATTTGTATTTTCATCTTTATATTATTATTATTTTATCCTTACCACTTTATTTTGCTTTTTTATTATAGTTTCTGTTGGGTTTTCCAGTGTGTGAAGGACAGAGGAGTGGATGTATAGTGATAATAACTGATGCAAGGGTTTATAGGGGTGTAGGGGTGAGGGCTGAGGGGTGAGAGTATTTCAGGAGTAAACAATGAAGGCAGGAGGGGGGAGAGAGCACTGGAACTGAAAGGGATCACACAACTTATTTTGAAGGTGATTTCACCATGGGGAGAGAAAAAAGAAGAAAGAAAATGTCCTCAAATTGATTGTGGTAATGATGGTACAATTCTTGACAGGATTGAACTGTTGGAAATTATGATCTTTGGATTATATGCCAGTAAAACTGTAAAGCAATAAATAGAAAGAAAAAGGTCCAGGGTAGAGTGGGAGAAAAATGTGAACCATGTCTCAAAATCATAAAGGAGACCAGTCGCATGGCTGAGAAAGGGACCGATGGCCCCCGGGACTGGGACCCCAGCACCTCAGGAGGGGAACTGAACTCACCTGCTAGTTAGGGCAGTCAGCCACTCACGATCCGGGGCCAGCAGTTACCCAAGAGCGAGGCCCAGGATGAGGAAAGAAGAAGGAAAGGCAACAGGAGACACAGGGAGGAAGCGGGACCAGCATTGGTGTATAGAGGGGCATGGCGTGGGGTATGAATTGTGGGGTGTAAAACTAGGTCCTATAAACCTTCACCTCGTTCACCATAAAGAATTGTAAAGATGCATTGTATGATAGGACTTGGAGGCTTTTGGGGAGGGAGCTGTTTGAACTGAAAGCTCGGGCCTTCCTCAACCTCCTTTGAGGGCTATCAGATAAGTCCCCCAAAGACCCATTTCTGTTTAACTTGCAGGAAATCTTTGAAACCCAATGGCAGTCCCTGAACTCTGCTACAAAGCTTGATGCAAAGAAGCTGTGGTCAAGATCACACCGCTGTGGCCACCCCCTCACTTCCCCAGTCCTCCCTCCCCAACCATAGAAGCTCATGTCTGATGTTGCATGCGGCACTCAGGGGTGAACTTTCTGAAAGGGGGAAAGGGCACTGCAGTGTGGTCAACTCCTGTATATGGTTCTTCTAGCCATAGTCTTTCTAGTATCCACCAAACGGTTGGGCCAGCCTGTGCAAATGTAAGATTCTATGTCACAGCAAGATTGCCAATCATGAGAATAGAGGGTCTGGTACTCTTGTGAGGGTGGGTCATGCAAGTAAGGTCTGTGGAACCCTAGTGTGGGATTGGTTAGTTTAATCATCCCTTGAGGGTTAAAGTAAGCCTTCCTAGAGGTGGAACAGGGAATCTCATTCCACCAAGGAAGATGAGCCAGGAGTGAAGTGTGTCCTTTGGACCCCAAATCCCTGATTGAGTCTCTTCAATCCAGGCGGCAGAGCGCTGTAACACCGAGTCGGCACATGATGACTGGAAATGGGCAGCAGGGGCAGAAGAAGCAGGAGCAGCAAAGCAGCAGACCTCCCCCAGTACAGGTCAAGAAAGCGGGGTGTCTTCAGGCAGGAGGCTTGCTGGCAGACCGGGTGCCCTCTGTGCACTGAAGAAGACCTGAAGGTGGACACCATGGGCCAGAGGCTTTCTGGCAGAGGGGGCATTTATAGACCAAGTTTTGGACACTTGTCCAAGCAGAACAAGGTGCAGCCTGGGTGGGGTGTGGGGGGGGGGGCAGGAACAAGGAGAGGTACATCTGCTGATTGAGAAGCAGATGTCCTGATTGAAGAGCTAACCCTTAAGTATTTCTGATCCTGAATTGTAACATGTTCACTTCCCTAGTAAACTCCCTTCTTCTAATATGCTGACATTCTGCGAGGCCACTGCAACAAATTCTTGAAGCAGAGAGTTCTGTGGTGAGACAGGTAGTGTCACAGCTGGTTTAAAAAAAAAGTTTGGTGAGCAGTGGTGTGTCTGACCTCTGCCTGGTGGCAGTTCCTCTTGGTGATTCTTCCTCCCCTAAGTGTCGCTCATGGAGGCCCCATGCCAGCTCCACACCGTCCTACAAGGGCTCATCTTCGGGACCGGGGGTTGGATCACTAGGGGGCATTAGCAATGAATGTGTTCGGCAGTTAAACAAAAGATCAGAAGTCTGGATCCACCCCGAAGTGCCTTGGAAGAAAGACCTGGAGATCTTTTTTCTTTTTTTCAATCATCCATTGAACGCTCTGTGCGACAGAGCTCCATTCTGACACATCCGAGGTTGGCATGAGCCAGGGGAGACTTGCCAGCAACTGGTCAGTCAGGAGTGAACACAGCTTGTTTACCCTGGAAGGGGGGGACCTCAATTCAGAACAGAAAAAGAGACACCACCCCCTGGCCTCCTGAATCCCACTAAGCCAAAGCACACAAAATACATCCTCCTCCCTTAGTCTACTTGGTCTCTTCATGAGGAAAGCTCTATTCAAAAAGGAAAAAGACAGAGAGAAAGTGTGTGTGTGTGTGTGTGTGTGTGTGTTGTGCTCAAGCCCCAAGTATCTCTAGGGCATCCTGTCTGTAAAACCAGGTTACAGCTCTACCACCTGACAACGAAGCGCTAACTGTACCAGTGTTCTCCTTGATCTCCATGAAGAGCCTCTTCCTGACCAAACCATGCGGTGAAGTGAACGGGATGAAAGAGGCAGCGCAGAGAAGCAGGGAAGCTGGGAGTGGGCCTGGCTTGGCCTCCTCCTGCTTCGCCAGCTTCTCTGTGCTTCCAGCCCCTCCCTCTGGGTCCACGAGCTCTCCCTGAACATGACTGAGCAGAAAGTGGGCGAAGAGCAAATTACATCCTTTGCAAATATTGCTTGGGCAGTCCTTAATGAGAACGTGAAGAGTGACTTGCCTTGTCCTCCCAGAAGAGGATATTTGATGAGCTTCTTTGGGCCGTGGAGGAGAAGGGCTATGGTGATTTCAAATAACCATGAGTGTTTACCTCAAACATTAGCTTCTGAGAGCCAGGTGACTTCCTCAGAGGGAGAGGAAGCTCGGGCAGTCACCAGCCGACTGTAGAGTGCAGCGAGAGGATCCTCCAGAATAAACAGAAAATGGGAAGATAAGAACAGCAAAAGAAAAGGAAAAATTCAGATGGCATTGAGTGAAATGCACCCATGTTGAAGGCCAGCAGAGAACAGGAAATGTGGAGCTGCTGGGTAACCGATAGCAGTCCAGTTGGACTTGAACCCCTGAATACGACCCAGAGAAATCAAATGAAAAAACACCCTACATTTCCCATGCCCATAGGAGCTATGGTGGGAGAGTGGTTACGCTGCTAACTGTAAGGTCAACAGTTCAAAATGACCAGCTGCTTCTTGGGAGGAAAATGGAGGTTTCCTTCTCCCATAAGAGTTACAGCCTCGGACACTCACAGTGGCAGTTCTACCCTGTCCCGTGGGCTTGGATTGGATGACAGTGGGTTTGGTTTTGAGTCTTTTCACCGGTATCCCAGGGCACTGTGAGACCACGCATCCTGACTAATTGAAATGGGATAAAAAAAGAAAGGAGAAAACTTAGCAGGGAGCTTAGAAGGACCACACAGAGCAAAGCTTCAGCAGAGGCCTAGAAAGATTCCAGAGAGGAAGTCTTCATGAAATGACTCATCCACTGGGCTCATGGGAGTGCATGCAACTGTACATGTACTCCAGCTTTTCAAAACAGCCTGAGGAACGGCTGGACTCTGGCGCGAAGGCTGCACATCTAGTCATAAAACGGCTCAACCTGGTAGCATTCAAGTCATTGCTGTTAATTTGTAGGTAGGTGTACAGAGGCAGGTTTAGCTAGCCCTCTCTGTTAGACTAGGGAATGGCAGCAAGGGCCAACTGTACAAAGGGGCATTGGTTTGCCCTATAATCTTGTCTGTAAGGTGACATCCATGGTCCCAGGAGCCTGGACCTGAAACTAGCCCAAACTGCTCTTGCTGGTTAGAACAAGGCACTCCTCCTTTAAAACACATTGCCCTCCCCTGCTGGGAAACCGCCGTCACCCGTGCTCGGCCTCACATTGCTGTGGTTGCTGCTGCAGACAGTCTGTTCAGGTTCATAGCCTTCTGATCAGACAGAGCAGAACGTTCCCACAGGAACTCCCAGGCTGCCATCTTTACAGGAGCTGAGAGTCAAGTTACTCTCATGTGGAGCTGTTGGTGGATTTGAACCAATGACCTTGTTAGCAGCCGAGGGTCAGACCACTGTGCCCTCAGGGTCCTTACTAAACCTAACCACCGTGCAAACATCTACGGTGTGGGTGGTAGCAACTTGGGCATGCTGCCACTCTGCAACCGAGCCTGACAGAACGCTGGTGGTAGTGGTTCTTGACTCATCTGTCCGCTGCTCAGTCTAAGTCCACGCAGCATGGAGAGGAGAGAGATGCTGTCTGGGGCAGCCCTGTTGAGAGGCAGACCCTCGTGATTTCATTGGCTGGTTTTCAGATGTCTCTCACGAGAACTTTCTTCCTGGTCCATCTCAGTCTGGAAGCTCTGTTGAAATCTGTTCAGCATCACAGCAAGGTGCAGGTTTCCACTGATAGACAGGTGGGCAGTGGCAGCAACCTCATGAGGTGTATTGACCTGGGATAGAACCTTGGTCTCTTGCATGGAAGGCAGGCATTCTACCCTTCAACCACCACTGCCCACTCCACTGAGAGATGCATAATCATCCCAGAAGAGAGAGGCCCAGGGTTTTGTTGGCATAACAAGGACACAGATGCTCGCGCGCGCGCGCACACACACACACACGCACACGGCATAAGTAATAGGGCCTGGCTTTTAGCAGGAGCTGACCACTTGCAGCAGTCCTGGAAAGATGGAAAGCTTCAAAGGAGTGGAGGAGAAGAGGCTGGCTGCCGTCCAGGCCTGCTTCTAGGGTCAGTCATCCATTCTCCTCTGAAGGACACCCTGTCATGCCCTGTGGCCCTGAGAGTCACAGACTTTGTAGAGAACCCTTGCCTCCTTTACCCCTCCTGACGTGTGAATCTGGGGGCCCAGTGGAACTGAGCAGGCTTCCAACAATTCAAAGGCCCACGGTAATCACCTCCCAGGAGAGAAGTCATTGTATGTCCCAGCCAATGACGACTGCCCAGTCATGGGCAAGCACAACCCAATTGGCCAAGTCAGCATCTGGCCTCTCTCTTCAGGTAAACAACTGAAACCACAAGCTAGGTACTTGAAGTAGCTGCTCCCTGTGGGCCTTCTGGAGTGTTTAGGGGCCCCAGCCCCGCACTGAGAACTGAGTGCCCCATTTCTTAAGCGGGTCCCAGGACACTGGTTAGTGAGGACTTTAATGCACCCAGGAGACAAAGTGAGTAGCAAGCAGGCAGCTGCAGCCTCAATGGGTACCAGAGGAGGCAAACAAAGCTACCCCTGGGCCCTGCCTCTGTCCCCTTGTCTCCAGGAAACAGAGCCCAGTCCCCCTCCTCTATCCATTTTCCATATCAGGTTCTCCTCTTGAAAACCTGTCTTCACCTCCCACTTCTTACAGACAAGCCTTTGTGCTCAGAAGATGAGGAGAACACCTGCTCCGGCCAGTGTTTGCCCAACAACACAAAACAAGCTCCCTGCACTCTGAGAGATGTGGGCATCTCAGAGGCACACACATGAAGGTGATCCCGCATGCCCTACCTCACTCCCTGAGCTCCACCCCCTTCTCACCTCTGCCTGCAGAGCACAGCAAGGCAGGGGAAGAGGAGAGAAGGAGAACCCCCAGCCAATGATACAACTGTAGATTTTGAAATAAAAGAAAGAATTATAAACTCTCTACTTTGCCTTGCTACATAATACATCAAATGTGCCCAGATTGAAATCCTGGGTTAATAGTTTTTTTTTAAAAAGAAACTGTTATCCAGTCAATGTCGATCCATAGTCCCTATAGGACAGAATAGGTTTGCGTTTCTGAGGCAGTGAATCTTTATGAGAAAAGAAAGCCTGACCTTTCCCCTGTGGAGTGGCCGGGGACCATGAACTGCCAAACTTGTGCTTAGAAGCCCAATGTGCAACCCCTGATACCACCGGGGCACCTTGAGTCAATACGCATCTCTGAAAGAAAGCGGGCTTCCATCTGCATCAGTGTGTTTACTCAATGGATGTCAAGTCACCTGGAGACTCACGATGATCCCCTGTGTGTCAGAGCAAACTGATCCCGGGATCTTCACAGGCTGATGATGTCGAATCAGATCACCAGGCCTTTCTTCCCAGGCACCACAGGTGCAGGAGGATTTGAGCCTACCACCTTTGGGTTAGCTACTGAGTTCAAGGCCATGTTTGCAGACTCCACCCAAGGAACTCTTGGAGGTTTAGGCATGTGGCTTTCCTTCTGACCTCAGGTTTTGCTCAACTACCCACCAAGGAAAGAATGCTGTCCTTGGGAGACAAAAGAAAAGAGGTTCAGAAGGAAAGGATGACTGTCGGAGGCTGTCCTTAAAGTATGGTGTGTGCTCATCCACTTTTCCTCACCCCACCTCTCGAAAAGAAGCAAGTCTTCCCGGCAGGAAAGGCAGGAGAGTGGGAGGACATTGGGGTCCGGGAAGAAGATGAGCCTATATGGCTGACACAATGGATCCCCACTTGGATGGCTGTAACAATGGGCTCAGACATAACAATTGTGAAGATGAGGCAGGGCTGAGCACTGCTTCCTTCTGTTGTGCCCCGGGTCACGAGTGTCAGAGCCACAAGCGTCATCTCTCCTAATACCCATCCCCAAAGAGACACGACAGCCATCTGCTCACAGAGGAGGCAGTTCTTATCCCTGCTTCCCAACCTGAGCCCCTTCCAGCCAGCTGAGAGGTCCTGGTGAGTGGAATCATCAAGAGCATTCGAAGAAGGAAAGCTGCAAAGGTGCATCCGTGCCCGTACAGAGAGAGCTGCACCCAAAGGAGCCATGGCCAGGGTGAGGGGTGCTTTCTCTATCTTACAGCAGGAGCAGTCCAAAACCAGGGTCACATTCTCCCCTACAGCAGCTAAAGTATCTGGGGGGAAATGACGAAGTAAAAGAGAACAAAAAAATTTCAAAGGCAGTTCAGGAAGACTGAGCAAAGCATTATAATGAAAGGTGCACAGACCTAAAATTAGAAAACCAATGGGGTTTTCATTCTGGTGTTGGCATATGGAAAGGACCGTGGCCTGACAAAGAGACAAATGAGTCTATCCTGGAAGAAGTACAGCTCCTTAGAAGCAAGAATGCAAGACTTGGTCCCACAGACTTTGGGCGTGTTTTCCATAGAGCCCAGTCCCTGGAAAAGGACATCATGCTTGGTAAAGGAGAAGGGCAGCAAAAAAAGGAGAAGACCCTCAACTACACGGGTTGGCACAGGGCTTTCAGCGATGGGCTCACACATAAGACTAATGTTGAAGAGTGTGCAGGACAGGGCAGTGCTTTGTTCCGCTGTACGCAGGGCCACTATGGGTCGGAACCAACTCAACAGCACCTAACAGCAGTACCTCAAGCTGGAAAAAAAAAACTGAAGAAAAAAGTTCAAGCCTCAAGTTCCAATGTTGAAGGAGTTTTAAGGACAAACTATTGCATGATGCAGGAAACAGCAAAAGAAGGCAAAAGGAGCAGAGTGAGTCATGGTCTTCAAAAGAATTGTCAGCATTCAACTACTTCAAGAGGTAATATATGATCAAGAACTGATGGAACTGAAGGAGCAAGTCCAAACCGCACTGAAGACATTAAACACACATAGACCCAAGATGCCAGGAACTGATGGGATACCCATTGAATTGTTACAAAACTCTGATATGACTCTGGAAGCACTCATTAGTCTGTGCCAACAAAATTGGAAGTTTGCAACTTGGTCAATCAACATGAAGAGATTCATATTTGTGCATTTTAAGGAAGGTGATCCAATAAAAGTGGAACTCTTTGTATAATATCATTAATATCGCAGGCAAATAAAATGTCACTGAAAATAATTCAAGTGTGGTTGTGAGGGTACATCCACCAGAATCTGCCACCAAATCTGGCCGGATTCAGAAGATACATAATGAGGGATATTAGTGTTGGCATCAGATGGATCTTGGTTGAAAGCAGAGAATACCAGAAGTATGTTTACATGTGTTTCATTAACTGTGCAAAGATCCTCAGCTGTGTGGATTATAGTAAACCGTGGATAACATGGAGAAGCATGGGAATTTCAGATCACTCTACAAGCACAGAACTTGTCAAAAATAAAAAAAAACTAGAGGCAGTTCGGCAGTTGTCTGAACAGAACAAAGAAAGACTACACTATTTAAAATCAGGACTTCCCCACTCCTATTCAATCTGTACGCAGAGCACATAATCTGCTTCTATATGAAGCAAGTGGCATCAGGATCGGAGGAAATCTCATTAACAACCTGAGAAATGGCATGACACCCCCTTGCTTTCTGAAACCACTTGCGGAATAGACTTGAAGCACTCAGCAATGAAGGTGAAAGACTTCAGCCTCCTCTATGGATGGCAACTCAAATGTAAAGAAGACCAAAATCCTCACAATGGGACCAGTGGGGAACAGCATGACAAAGGAGGAAAGATGGAAGCTGCACAGCATGTTATGTTACTTGGGTTGGCAATCAAAGCCCATGGACTGCACCAGGCAAATCTGTAGACGGCCTCTTCAAAGTGACAAAGAGCAAAGATGGCCCTTTGAAGACCATCTGACCCAGGTCCTCTTATTCTCAGGAGTTCCATATGCACAGCAAAGTTAGACGTCAACCAGAAGACTGCAGAAGATTTTGTGCATTTGAATTAGGGTGCTGGTGAAGACTATTAGAAAGGTCCTAAACGACCAGAAGAACAACTATATCTCTCTTGGAGATCATGCAGACAGATGCCTCCTTAGAATCCAGAATGGTTAGGTTTCATCTCCTGTACTTTGGGTACATTATGAGGAGAAAGAAGTCTCTGGTCAATGGCATCCTGTTTGGTAAAGTAGAGGGTCTGGGGGAAAGAGGAAAGCTCTTCATGAGATGAAGTGGCACAGTGGCTGCCACAATAGGCTCAACCCCTACACTAGTTCAGATGGTGCTGAAACAGGCAGTCACTGAGAGTGGGAGCCAACCCAACAGCACTTAACAGCAATAACAACAATGTACCAGTGTAAGGAAGAAACCGTGGTCCATGGATTGCTCCTTCTTCCCTCACAGAAGCACCCATGTCCAAACACACTCACACACACACACAGCAAGAAAACCAATACAAACAGAACAGTATTAGTGGTGCAGTTAACCAAATTTAAACCTCTGAACCCTACCTTGAAAAACCAGTGGGGACCACAGAGGTAAAAGTCCATGCCTCCCCCAGATAGAGGGCCTCAAACCAGATGCCCTCTGTCTCTTTATTCCAGAAGCCACCCCTATCCAGACCACTTCCAAGCTGCACTGCACCTACCTTTTGCGTTTCCCCGGAGGAGATGTTGCAGGGGCTGCTGGGAGGGGAGGCCCGTTTGCACCTCTGTTCACTGCTCAGGGCCCAGGAGTTTGCAAAATCATAGGGGTCTGAGGTCAAGGTCCCTGTGGAGCAAAGTTTCAGGAAAAATTAAAACCCCACACCCACTGGTCTTAGGACATTTGAGTGAAAACTTTACGTCTTTCATTACCGGAGTCAACTTCCCATTAGATTAGAACACACACATTGGAATAAGAGAAAGTATCTCCTGAGATTTTGTAGCAGCGAGAATGCCCCCATGTGGGTCTGATGGTCCAGTTTATTCTTCCTGTAGAGCTCCAGATTAAGAAATTAATATAAGAACCGATTAAACATCTATGTGAATATCCACTGCAGCATTATTCCAACAAGGTGGAAACAAACAAGAGAAATGTCCATCAGGGGTGTGATGTATCCATCCAATGGAATATTACTCAGCTATAAAGAGACGTAACTTCAAATGTGTGCCACACCATGCAAATACCTAGAAAACTTCTGAGTGGCATGTCAGTGACAAAGGGACAAGTCATGTATGCTTGAAATAAGCAAATCTACAGAAACCAGAAATTATCCGAGGCTGCCAAGAGTGAGAAGGAGGTCGAAAGAGGGTTGTTGTTGTTTAGGGGCATGGAGTATATGTTAATGGCGGCAGAAGCATTTGGAACAGGAGAGCAAGAGGGTTACACAGCTTGAGAAATATAATCTGTCACTAGATTAAACATGGAAACCTGTTGGACTGGGATGTGTTTTGTTGTGTATGTGTTCACAGTGTCTCTTTAAAGCTAACTAAAAATGAGCTCGCAATTCAAAATTATAAAACGTAATGAGGAAGCCACCCATGAAGAACAGACATGAAAAGACTAAGGTTACATCCAAAGAAATTCTGACAATAGGATGCTTGTACAGAGGCTCTAGAACAGACAGTGCTGCATGATTGAAATCAAGAAGAGATTGAACGCTTGATGAAACAGCAAGACACTGACACGCATGATAGTGTTGAAGAGAACCAAAAGGACCTTCCAAAAATTAGAAATGTAATCATTGAGACAATGAGGGATTTAAGTGATGAGGTCGACAGTAGATTACGAAGAGTTGAAAAGGAATTGGTGAATTAGAAGATCTGTGTATGCGGTGGTGCACTGGTGAACCAATCTCAGGGATAGGGAAAGTTCCAATCTGTAGAATTTTCTGATTTCCATGGAGTAAACACACCCACCACGACCAATTCCAAGCTACAAACATGAACAGCATAGTTGGGCAGAAATAGCCACAATCTGCTCTGACCCACTGGGAGAAGCATATCACTTGTACTAAGCAAACTACCTGAAAAACTAGGGATGGATACAGAGATGGAAAAACAGAAGTGGAAAAAAAAATGACAGGATAAGCATTTCAGATAGAATCTAGCAATTTTTAACAATCTGCAATTTTCTAATATTTCCAGACAGTGCAAATATAAGAAACTTAAGAAATGTACAGAGAAATGAGGAAAGCTGATAGTCAAAGAGAAAAAGACTGATTTTTTTCCAAATCTAATGAAAGATGTAATCCAAAGTTTCAAAAACCACATTAAGACTCGACCAAAATGCTTAAATATAAAATCTACTCCTAGACATAACAGACTGAAATTTCAAAAATACTGAGATAAAGCACTCTAAAAAGAAGACCAAATTCCAAAAGAGAGCTCATGTACAAAGGCATAATCTGCAAGGAAGTGGCAATTAGACTAATGTCATGTTTCTCAACAATAATGAAAATAGCAACTTCAAAGTACTTGAGAAATAACTATCATCATAGTACTCTCCACCCAGCTAAAGTGTCGTATAATAATGTGGAGTGTTTCTTTCTATTTGTTACCCGGCTCCAAATAAAGACACTACTAAGCGACACTTTTCAAGAAAATAGCTATTGACCCTGAGAGAAAGGAATAAGATTCAAGAAGAAATCAGGAACAAAGAGTGTGTTAAACATGAAGCTATAGGTAAACAAACAAGCACTGTTTATTTAGAACTGTTGTGATAATCATAATAGTATTAACAGCAAGAACAATACTACCAAATCTAGTAGCACTTAAACAAAAAATAAGGGCAAGAATATAACGTAACATAGTAATGAGTAACTGAAAATACAGAAAGCTAAGTGAAAATGAAAACCCTTATATATATAAATTTGTGCCATGCTACTAAAAAAGAAGGTGGAGGAAACTATGGCTTCAAATGTACACATTAGACAATAACGAGTTCATTAAGTTAGTACTAGAGAAGATGGAAACAAATGTCTCTATTAATTTGTGAAACTGTACCATTCAAGGAAAGAAACAGTTTCTCTATGCACGGAACCCTTACTTAGAGGGTAGTTGTGTTCATAAAGAAGGCTATCTTATATTCAATGTTCAGATTTTACAAGAAAAAAAAACACTAAAATGTAAATGGTCATGTGATCTAAATTATCAAAAGAGAATTAAATACTAATAGAGTTTTTCATATTACCGTCTGCTACTCATGAACACATACAGACATAGCAAGTCTTTTTAGAGAGAGTTAAGAATCCCTTTATAGATTTCATCATCTCCTGTGTAGTGGGACACAGAGGATCTGTTCGAACGATCAAACATCTATCAACCATCTACTGTGCTGCATGCAGAGAATTACTGACGATGGGCTTTCTAGCTGTCATCTTTCTAACTCCCACCAAGGACTGGATGTTGTTGCTGGGTGGCATTACATCAGCTCTGACCCATAGCAACCTCACGCACAACAGAAGGAAACTCTGCAAGGTCCTGTGTCACATTCACAATTTGTTCCTATGTCTGAACCCATTGATATAGCCACGGTGTCAATCCACCTCACCGAGGGTCTCCCCCTCTTTTCCTGCCCCTCCACTGTACCAAGCATGATGTCCTTCTCCAGGGATTGATCTCTCCTGAAAATGTTCAAAGCTGATGAAAGGAAATCTTGCCATCCTTGCATCTAAGAAGCACTCTAGTCTTCCTTCTTCCAGCACAGATCAGTTTGCCCTTTTAGCAGTTCATGGTTCTTCCAACATTCGTTGCCAGCACCACGATTCACATGCATCCATTCTTCTTCGGCCATCCTTATTCGGCTTCCAACTTTCACATGCTATGAAGCGATGAAGAATACCATGGCTTGGATCTGGTGCACTTTCTTCCTCAGAGTAACATCTTTGCTTTTCAATATTATAACAAGATCTTGTGAAGCAGATTTAGCTAATGCACATATGTCTTTTGATCTCTTTGCTGCTTCCATGAGCATTGACTGTGTGTCGAAGCAAGATAAAATCCTTGACAAACGTCTGATTATCATGATGTTACCTACTGGTCCAGTTGTGAGGATTTAGGGCTTCTTTACATTGAGCTTTCACCCATACTGAAGGCTACAATTCTTGATCTTCATCAGCAAATGCTTCAAGTCCTTCTCACAAGCAAGGTTGTGTCCTCTGCATATCAAAAGCTGTCAATAAGCCTTCGTCCAAGCTTAATCCCACATTCTTCTTCCTATCAGTCCAGTTTCTCTGATGATTTGCTCAGATACAGATGGAACAAGTATGGGCAGAATGACAACCCTGTCCCACACTTTCCTGACTTTAAACCAGGCAGTATGACCTTGCCTTGTACACACAACTGCCTCTTGATCCATGTACAGTTTCCTCAAGAGCACAATGAAGGGTTCTGGGATTCTCACTCTTCTCAAGGTTACCCAGAGTTCATGATGGTCCCCACAGTCAAATGCCTTTGCATAGTCAATGAAATACACATAAACATCTTCTGGCATTCTCTGCTTTGAGCCAAGATCCATCTGCCATCAGCAATGCTATACCTTGTTCCATGTCCTCTTTTGAACCCAGACAGAACTTCAGACAGCTCCCTGTCAAGGTGCTATTGCAACCATTGTTGGAGGATCTTAAGAAAAAATTTACTGGCATTCATTATCAATAATATCATTCAGGGGGTTGAGCATTCTGTTGGGTCACTTTTCTTTGGAATAGGCACAAAATAGTTTTCTCTTCCAGTCAGTTGGCCAACTAGCTGTCTCCCAAATCTCCTGGCATCTAAGAGTGAGTGCAAGTTTCCAGAAACTGATGAGATGCCTATTTAAATGTTTCAGCAGGCTGAAAACCTTGTTTCTGGCTGATGCATTCAGTGCAGCTTGAACTTCTTCCTTCAGGACCATTAGTTCTTGCTCATATGCTACTTCCTGAAACGGTGGATTGTCAACTAGTCCTTTCGAGCATAGTGACTGCGTGTATTCTTTCCTTTATCTCTTATGCTTCCTGTAATGTTTCCTATTTTGCCCATAGAGTTTAAAATACTACCCATAATATCTTACCCAGGGTTTCAAGATGGCAAATCTAAGCTTGAATTTTCCCTTCAGCTTTTTATCTTCATATACATCGAGCTTGTTCTTCCCTCTGGGTTTTCTAAATCTAGGTCTCTGCACATTTCATTATCATATTTTACTCTGTCTTCTTGAGCAGCCCTTTGGAAATTTTTATTCACTTCTTTAACTTCTGCTGTTCTTCCATTTGTCTTAGCTAAAGAGAAAGTTTCTGAGTCTCTTTTGACATCCACTTTGATATTCCTTCCTTTCCTGTCTTTTAATGACCTTTGCTTTCTTCATGAATAAGGGTCTTGCTGTCCTCCCACAGTTCACCAGGTCTGCTGTCATTAGTATTCAATTCATCAAATCTGTGAAATGTTCTCAAAATGCAGATGGGATAGAACTCAAGGTCATATTTTGGCTCTGGTGGAATTGTTTAAACTTTATTCAGCTTTAAGCTGAACCTGTATATGAGCAATTGATGGTCTGTTCCACAGTCAGCTCCTGGTCCGGTTTTTGCAGCTGATATTGAGCTTCTCCACTGTGTCGTCTCACAGATGTAGTCAAAATGACTTTTGTGCATGCCATCTGGGGAAGTCCAGGTGTTGTTGAAAATAGCTATTGGCTATGAACAAGTTATTGGTGTGCAAAGTTCTGTCGTGCAATCTTCAACTTCATTTCTATCACCAAGTTTATATTTTCCAACTACTCATCCTTCCTCTTTGTTTCCATCTTTTGCATTCCAATCATCCGTGCATTTTGATGATATGTTTGATCAATTTAGATCGAAGTCATTGGTAGAATACTTTATTTTCTTCATCACTAGCTTTAGGGCTTGGTGCATAAACTTGAGTAATAGTTGCATTGATTGGGTTTCCTTTAAGGCAGGTGGATATAATCTGATCAGACAGCATTGCTCTCCATGATGAATTTGAAAAGATTTCTCCTGACAATGAATGCCATGTCATTCCTCTTGATTGTGTTTACCCCACCATAGAAAATCATATGATTTTCTGATTCAAAATGGCCAATTTCAGTCCCTTTCAGCTCACTAGTGCCTAAGATATCAATTTATGTGTTCCATTTCATGTTTGACCACTTCCAATTTTTTTTAATTCATACTTTGCATATCCTAAGTTCTGATCATTAAAAGATCTTTGCAGCTGAAGACTCCTTTCCCACAGGCTTTACCTACCTGAGGTCACTATTGTCAACTTCCCTCCCTCTTCGTGAATGGAGGAGACTATGTAAAGTAGGTGTTTGAGGCCCACCAAGAGGATTGGACAGCCTACTACTAATGGAAGTAAAGTAAATGCAACCCCTATGGGGGTGGGACCAGACAAATGATGTGTATGGAACCCTCACAAAGGAGCTAGTCAGTTTTGCAATCTCATTATACATAATATGAGTCGCCCGGGAAGAGAGGAGTGGAAACCATACGCACCACTAAGAAAAGATAAAAGTGGAGCTGAAGCTCAGTGTACGATTCAGCTGGTTCACACCTAATTTTTGGCTGAATTCTGTGAGCTGGTTGTTAAAATCACACTTGTAATCTCTATTCTCTGTAAGGTGGGTGGTTGGGCAGCCACCCAATGTGGAAATCACAAATTTACATTCCTTACTCTTGGTTAACCTTCATCTGCACAACAATATATGGTAAGCGCCTGTAGCAGTGTTCCATCCACCAATATAAAAATTTTAAATAGAACTATGCTTGTAGTATTTATTGATTTGTTTGTGAGCATCATTATTCTTTTGATGAAATACTACATTTTCATTCCCTTGCATTTGTTGCTTCAGTACATGTAAAGAGAAAATGTGTCTAACAACCAGAGGGCATCATGCTGTCATTAGCTTTGTGTTACTCCCCTAGTTCCCAAGAACTGTGATGAGTCAATCATGCAATTCCTGAAAGTGTTCAAAGAACTAAAAATATTGGCAGAGCCATTATTTTAAGTTCAGCAGACATAGAAAGGAAGTTTCCAGAGATGAACAGAATATGTTCAGAGAAGTCACTTGTTTTCAATATCTCAAAAAGAATGACTGTTGTCTAACTGGCCTACCACTAAAGGAATGGGATCCTACTCCCACAGTGAAAGGTTAAGATTAAAACATACAACCGATGATATTTGGAAAAAAGTGAAGAATGTTGCAAGTGAGGATGTCAATCAAGAAGTCATAGGGAGCTATCTTAAATTATATAGTGGTTGTGCGAGGCACTGCGGCCCACTGGGTTGGAGGTTCAAATCCAGCAGCAAGGCTGGGCCTCGTAATCCCACCACCAAAGAGCAGTGATGCCCCCCCCAAAAAAAATTACAGCTTTCTTGTTTTTTGTCAAGGTATTATTTAATATTTTTCATTAATATTTTAAAAATCTTTGTCATAATCTAGTTTTGTGTAGCTCTCTCACTGTTCTTGTTTAAGTCTTAACTGTGAAATGGTATAAATTACCTTTCAGTATATCAGGGTTTTTTAGTACTTCAGTCATTAGGACAGTTAACCGGTTGTTAAATTGTGTGACTCCCACCACTGCTGGATTTCCTTCACTAGGACCTCCTGGACCTAGCAGACAGGAGAAACAGCAAAAAGCAAAGACCGAGAAATGATGGCAACAGAAGCAGTAGAACCAGGAGACAGTGTAGTGGGCTTCCTGACACATAAAGTGAAAACCCTGAGTGCATTTGGGCAGAAGCATGCTGGCAGCACTGAGTACTTCTAGGCTGGAGCTAAAGAGCTTTGTAACACGTTCTCTGGAAGGCGAAGTCAGACTGGCTCAAGAGGACTGAGGGATCAAGGAACAAGAGGCTAAGGGCCAGGGAGAGGCCTGCCTGCAGGCATGACTGCTTTGACTCAGGGCTTTGAAAAAGAACTGCTTTGACTAAAGAAATGTATCCTGATACTTTCCTAATGCTGAGTTATAACCTGCTGCATCTCCATAAAGTCCCATCAGTGTGAGTATTTTCCAGGAGTTCGCTATGGCAAGAAATGTTCGGACTCCACGGAGCCGTTATGGAAAACCAGGATCTCCATCTGAGAGGAGTCAACCTTGGCTGATGTGGCCAATGCTAATTCTCCTCCCTTGTGAAGTTATTGGAGGTCAGAGGCCTCCCCCACCAAGTCATTCCCCAGAGTGACCTTGAAGTTTCTCTGGGGAATTTAATGATGAACAGTCAAGCTGAAGGCTCTCCAACACTCGGTTTGCCCAAAATTCAAGGCAGTGAAGTTGAAAGCTCAAAGATAACGTTGACAGGATGAATGCTGCGGGCGGAATATTAAGGAGCCTTCATGGCAGGGAAGAGATGAACACGAACATGCTTTAGGGACATGTTACCCCAGAGACACTTACCTTCCTGAGTCATGAAGTCATCTTCAGCGAACCTATTGAAGTTTCCACACAGCCCACAAGTCTTGTTGAAGTATCTGTCTGACAGCAGGACTTGGACGTTACCACTAGCATCGATCCGGGCCACAAAACCGTAGGTCTCACTGGACAGCTTGTAATACCCGGCCTCAGTTTCCAGATACAGGCCATTGGAGGCATAGGGCACGGAGACGCTGCATAAGGAAGGATTTGCTCAGGACATTGACTTCCCATCTGTTCTCTGGATGTCACCCCCTCCCCGCCCCCCGGTCACCAAATCCAATCTGGCTACAGGGTTCAGATTATTGTGGAATGTGACTGAAGGTGAGGAGCTCTGATAGAGTAGCGGGTTACACAGTGGGCTGTTAAACACAAGATCAACAGTTCAATACCACCTGGCACTTTGTGGGAAAAGAGGTGGGAGACGGGATGTGGTAAACGATGAGACCTTCTACTCCTCTAAAGATTCAGTCACAAAAACCCACAGAACCCAACTGTACTCTGTTCTAGAGGGTCGATCTGAGTCAGAACCAACTCGGTGGCAATGAGTTTTGGGGTTTTTGTTGGCTGAAGATCAAGACAAGTGGCGGACAGAGGCTGGGTTCCCACCCAGCCCGGCTGCTCACTGCCTGCAGGCAGTTATTTCCTCTCTGGGTCTCAGCACCTGATGAGAAGGGTGCAGGAGGGAATGACTCTCTAGGGTTCTTTCTAACTCAGACGTTCTGGGCTTCTGACTTACCTTTGGGCCCCCTGCATCACAGAGCCATTGACAAACACATGGATGTCAAAAAATTCCCCGAGATAGACGGAGAAGCCCATTCTCTTGCCATTGTGAAAGTCCCCTGAAAGAGAAAAGAGCTGGATTATAGAGAGGTGAATACTACAA
>PVJH01029123.1:0-26443 GCA_004026705.1 Nesogale talazaci | reverse complement strand
TGTGGGATATATCCAAAGTTGTATTTTAGCTCCTTCTGACTTGCTTAAAGTTTCTCCAGTTTCAACCTGAACTTACAGATGAGCAACGAATGGGCATCTGGCTTGGCTTTTGCTGCTGATATTGAGTTTTTCTATTTTCTCTTGCCACAGATGTAGTGAATTTTATTTCTGTGCATTCATTTGCAGAAGTCCGCATAGTTAGTCACCTTTTGTGTTGCTGAGAAAGGTATTTGCTATGAATAAGTCATTGGCCTTGTAAAATTCTACCGTGCCATATCCAGCTTTGTTTCATTCACCAAGGCCATATTTTCCAACAACTGTTCCTTCATCTTTGTTTCTGATTTTGCATTGCAAATGCCCAAAATTATCACTGCTTATTGATTATGTTGATTGCATGTTTGCATCATCACCAGCTTTTGACATTGGTGCATTAATTTGAATAGTTAGCTTGACTGGATTTCCTCACATGTGCATAGATATCATACTACTGCAGACAGCATTGTACTTCCAGCTAGATCTTGAAATGTGCTTTTTGTAGAAGAATGCCCCACATTCTTCTTCATCCTGTCATTCCTGGGATAGAGAACCATATACCTGCCTGATTCAAAATGGCCACTCCCACTCCATATCATCTCACTGATTGTATGGACCAGCCTTACGACCCAGAGTGTTCTATGGAGTGATTGTGCAACTGAAAGAAAATAAAGAGACAAGAAAAGAGTTTATGGTGCTCGCCTTTTCAGAGAGGCCAGCAACAAGAGTGAGAGCGAATGTATTCTCCAACAGGATCATATAGCTTTCGGGCCAGCACGACCTGGTAAGCGCAGACATAACAAGATGGGCAGGCAGTAGAGGCACATCCTTCACAGGATCAAAGGTGCTAGAGCTAAGATGGTGGCATAACCTTGGATGTCTCTGAGTCCTCTCCGGGGCAAACCATCTATGATCAGTTTCAGAAGGAAGTTGGCTGTGCTTTGGGTGGGACAGACAATAGAGCTTCATTGCTCTCACCGACATATAGCCTCCAGGTGTATAGTAGATAGCCATGTGCTTGTAAAAATTGTCTTAAGGGTAGCATTATTACGAGTGAGTTTGTGAGGATGAATTTTAGTAAGGAAATGTGACTGGAATTCATCTCCAGTCCCAAGCGTGAAGACCTTCCTTCGCCAGAGTCTCAGCATTCCACACACTATGTTCTGAGCTTACAGAGCATGTCCGCTTACGTACTCTTCCCGGTTCTCAGTTTCAGCCACTAATGCTTAGCATTTCTATCTTTATCTGTTCCATTTCGTTTTTTACAACTTCAAATTTTCCTAGATTGCTATTTTATACAATTCAACTGCTTATTATTGATAGACGTTTGCAACCGTTTCTTCTCATTTTTGAACCCGGCCTCCTTAGCAAATGAAGATCCCAAAGGTCCATGTCCTTATGATCCATTCTGCTTTGAGAAGGGAGGTCTCTTGCCCCGTCATTTTTTCAGTGATTTCTGATGCAGGGGCTCATCGTCTGGCACTACCTGGGACAACAGTATACTTGTCTTCATGAGGCTTTCATTATCTGACAGTGTTTTGATATTATCCATAAGGCTTTCAGTGACTAGTTGCTCAGAAGTGGACAGCCTTGTTTTTCCTCCTAGTCCTTCTGTCTGCAAGGCCTGCTGAAACCTTCTCACTTTGGGTGAGTCTGCTGGTTTAATACCAGTGGCACCATAGCAACACACAAATAACCCCAGTAAAATAAACGGGCAGACAAGGAAAGTTAAATATTTTGCTTTGTTTCATGAACATGGATTTTGTTAAAAAAAATCTGACTTTTAAAATGCTCTACTGTCTTGGAGAATTTTGTTTCATCTTTTTCTACTTTACTTTGATTGCAAGTAGATGTTGATCTCTTTTTTGGGGGAAAGCAATTGCTTTTCTTTTATGGGCACACTCTGTGGGGCAACTTGCTATCTGGAAAAAAAGTGTAAGAATGCTTCTATAGAACCTAGAGGAGAAGTATGCCCATATTTTGTTCCTAATTGTACACTTTTGACCCAGCCAGTTTTCAGTGACCGGGTGCTGTAGATAGTGGAGCCTTCAGACTCTGCGGCTCAGTTGATCATTAGTCCAAGGTTATGGAATTGTGGCCCTTGGACTTTGGTTCAGATCCTTTGCTTTGAGAGTGCCCAGTGAATGTGCTCTGTCCTCCTGTATATTGGCTATATTCACGCTCCCTTGGCTTTTTTAATGACATATCTTAGTCTGGTAGGCATGGCGCTTCCTTTGTGAACGAATATTACTGAAAGCTTTGCCCTAATCCCAATCCTCATTGTTCATGTCCAGTCACTTCATCATTTCTTAAAAAATAATTTTATTGAGGGTTCACACATACAGCTTTATCACAAATCCATCCCTTGCATCCATTGTGCTAAACACATTTGTACATATGCTATCCACATCATTTGCAAAACATTTTCTTTCTGCTTGAGTCCTTGGTATTAGCTGATCCCCCCATCCCACCCCCCGTTGCAACAAAGCCCACATGAAAGAAGCACACAAGCTTGTGTGCCAAAGAAGATGTCAAAGGGATCATGTATCAGGTATCAGGGAACCAAAAATTATATCATTTTAATGAGGGGAAGTGCAGATTGGGGACCCAAAGCCCATCTGTAGATATTGGGACATTCCCTTACAGAAGGGCCACAGGGAGATAAGCCCATCAGGCTGCAATGCAGCAGTGATGAAACATGCAACTTTCTTTTAGTTCTTAAATGTTGTGTCCCCCCAGCCCCCCCAAAATCATGACCCAATTCCACCCTACTAATCCAGATAGACTAGAGGATGTACACTGGTACAGATAGGAATCAGAAATATGGGGAATCCTCTAGGCCCAGTGATGAGAGAGGCGATACTGGAGGGTGGAGGGAAGATAGGGTAGAAAGGGGGAAACCAATGACATAGCTCTACATATAACCTCCTCCCTGGGGGATGAACAACAGGGAAGTGGGTCAAGGGGGACATCAGACAAGGTGAGATATGAAAAAATAGTAGTAATTTATAAATTATCAAGGGTTAGGAAGGGAAGGGCTATGGGGAGGGAGGGAAAAAATGAGGATCTGATACCAAAGGCTTAAGAAGAAAGCAAATGTTTTGAGAATGATGTGGGCAACAAATGTACAAATGTGCTTGACATACAATGGATGGATGGATTATGATAAGAGTTGTATGAACCTCCAATAAGATGATTAAAAAAACTCACAGAGGTGCCAATTTAAACCATATCTGAAGTCCTGATGCACAGAATTAAAAAAAAAATTAGAGAGGTTACATATATATATATATATATATATATATATATATATACTGGTACCAAGAAAGCACTTTGAAATCATGGGCTGCTTTCTTTTGAGATTTTCTGCTCTTCCCAATCCAGTGGAGTCCTGTATCCTCCATACTTTTTTGAAAATATGCTGAAGGTGATGAGTGAGCAGGGTAGGATCAAAGATGTCAGTTATCGGACAATCATAACAATTGACCATTAATTTGCATTTCATTTTTAATATAATATACTAACAGATCAGATAAGCTATTAACAATTCCTTGGAAATCCCAGGAACATTCCCCACCACTTTTCTGTCATACTGTGAAGTTTATGTGTTGTGATATTGTAAGCTAAATCATTGATATTTCAAATACAGCAGGGTCACCCAAAGGAAGAGGTTCCAGATGAAGAATGAACTATAAAGAAGCAATAGGCTGTCCACTTCTGAGGAATGGGTCACTGCAAACTTCATGAATAGCAACAAAACGTTCTCAGCGAGTGTGCTGGAAGTCAGAAAGCATTCAAAATATAGCTGCAGGAGAGCTGCCTTCTCAAAGGAAAGTGGACCATAATAGCAGGGATCGAGTCAGGCCTGAGGGCAATGAGACTCCAAGACTTCTATTTGGTGATGGGGTAAAACAACATCTATTAATAATTAGAACTTGGAATGTACGAAGTATGAATCTGAGAAAATAGAAGTGGTCAAAAGTGGAATGAAACGCATGAAGATCAATAAACTGGGCATTAGTGACTTAAAATGGGCTAGTGCTGACCTCTAAAAAGCAGATAGGCATATGTTACATTATTCTAGAAATGACAAATTAAAAAAGAATAGCATCATATTTATTTGTCAAAAAGGACATTTCAAAATCGATCCTAAAGTACAGTGCTATCTGTGATAGGATAATATCTTCACATCTACAAAGAAAACCATTCAGTACGTGTGCTATTCAAATTCATGCACCAACCATAAAAGTTAGTAGTGAGGAAATTGATGAATTTTACCAACCTCCAGTCTGAAACTTATCAAACATGCAATCAAGATGCATTGATAATTATTAGTAATTGTTGATAATTATTGCTAATGGCAATGCAAAGACTTGAAATAAAGAGGAAGGAAAATGGCCTTGATGATAGGAAAGAAGCTGGAGATCACATGAATTTTGCAAAATCAATGACTTGTTCATGGTAAATACCTTTTTCCAAAGCACAAAAAATGACTATGCTCATGGGCTTCTCCAGATGGAACACACAGAAATCATAGCGATTGCATCTGTGGGAACAGATGCCATGTTATGGACTGACAGTGGTACAGACATTTGCTCATATATAAGTTTGGGCTGAATCCAAAGAAAATCGAAACAAGCTTATGAGAGGGAAAATATGACTGTGAGTCTATCCCACCTGAATTTCTAGAGCAGTGGTTTTCAACCTCTGGGTTGCACCCCCTTTGGGGATTGAAAGGCCCTTTCATGGGGGTCACCAGATTCATAACAGTGGCAAAATAACATTATGAAGTAGCAATGAAAATAATTTTATGGTTGGTGCCACCCCCACATAAGGGTCACAGCATTAGGAAGGTGGAGAACTACTGCTCTAGAGGATCTTAAGAACAGATTTGCTGCATTGAGCAATGACAGAGGACCTCATTAGCTGTGTGGTGACATGTAGAACATCGTACACAGGGAAAACAAGGGTCATTGAAAAGAAAGAAAGAGATGTCTTTCAAAGTGGACATCATAGGAGACGCTGAAACTTGCTGTGAATTGTAGAGCAGCGCATAAAAGAAATGATGAAGTCAAACAGCTGAATAGAAATTTTGAAAGGGCAGCTCCAAAAGACAAAGTCAAATTTTATAACGGAATGTGCAGAGACCTAGAGTTATAAAACCACAAAGGAAGAACATGCTCCGCGTATCTTAAACTAAACGAACTCAAGAAAACAATCAAGCTCTGAGTCATAAAATTAAAAGATTCTGAGGGGAAACATGAAAAGATTCTAGGATGAAGATATCAAATAATGCAGGAATCATCCAAAGAAGATGGAAAGGATGCAGAGTCTTGGAAGCAAAAAGAACATTTGACGTTCACCCATTTCAGAAGGTTGCATATGAGCCAGAATCAGCGTGGCCAAAGAAAGAATTTCCAACTGCACTGAAAACATCAGCTCAAGACAGGCCCCAGGAATGGATGGAATGCCAACGGAAGTGTCTCACTAAGCGGAAGAAACCTGGAAAGCACTCACCTGTCTGTGCCAAGAAATCTAGAAGATAGCAATCTGGTCAATGGACTGGTAGAGTTCCATATTTGTACCCATTCCAAAGAAAGGTGGTACAATAGAATGTGCAAATGATAAAGCAAGATCACTGATATCACAATCAAATAAATTTTTCTGAAGATCCTCTAGCAACAGTTGCAACAGCACATTGATAGGGACCTGCCACAAATTCAGACTGGATTCATAAGAGGACATGGGACAAGGAATATCATTGCTGATGTCAAATGGTTCCTGGTTGAAGGCGGTGAAATCAGAAAAATGCTTGCTTGTGTTTTATTGATAGACCAAGGTACTTGAGTATGTGGATAGTAATAAACTATGGATAACCTTGAGAAAATGGGAATTCCAAACAATTGTTTTCATGCAGAAACTATACTTCGATGAGTAGGCAATCAAATGAACAGTTAAGGGGATTCTCAATTTCAGTGCCACCAAGTCCATGCTGACTCATAGTGACCACTGTGGGCTTCTGAGGCTTTGACTAATTATGGGAATAGGAAGACCAGTCTCTCTTCTGCAGAACTGCTCGTGATTTTGAACTGCTGATCAGGTGAATGGCAGCCCAACGCATAGCCATTATACCACCTGGGTTCCTGTATGGTTTACAATCAGGAAACATGTGCATCAGGGTGTATCCTCTTACCATAATTATCTATGTGCTGAGCAAATAATTAGAAATGCTAGATGATATGAGGAAGAATGCAGCATCAGGATCAGAGGAAACCTTACTAGCAACCTATGATATGCAGAGGGCACACCCTGCTTGAGAAATTGAGAAGAATTTGAAGCACTTGCTGATGAAGATCAAGGGTTGCTGCCCTCATTATATATTGCAAATCAACCGAAAGTAGACCAAAATCCTCACAACTCCACCTAAGAGTATTATCATGATCAATGGGAAAAAAAAGTAAAGTTGTTAAATGTGGTAGTTGGATGATTTTTATGTCAGCTAGATACTCCTGGCTAGAAGTAGAGTCAAACCTGTCAATCAAATGGTGGCTGGATGACATCTCCTTGGGAGTGTGACCTTTTGTATATGAGTGAAGGACTCTGACAACTTCACCTCTCTCTCTCTGGGAGTTCACCTTCTACTTGCTGGGATTCTGCCACCGACCCTGAGAGTCTTTTCCAGGGACTGTCATGTAGCCACTGACTTCAGATCCAAATAACTCTGTGTCCACGTGTCTATGATTTTCCTTTGAGTCCACTGACCTGTCACTATGTGAGTCTAAAAAGGGTTTTATAGACTAGTGTCTGACTTCTGCACATGAATCCACTGG
The DNA here is from genome assembly GCA_004026705.1 of Nesogale talazaci. Taxonomy (NCBI): domain Eukaryota; kingdom Metazoa; phylum Chordata; class Mammalia; order Afrosoricida; family Tenrecidae; genus Nesogale; species Nesogale talazaci. The sequence goes on along the minus strand of PVJH01029123.1, from coordinate 19,580 downwards.
GCAGGGGGTGGGGGTGCCTTCTTTTGACATAAGATTATTTATTGATATACAGTTCTTTCTTGTACATATATGAGTGACACTTGACTTGTTTCTCCAGACAAACCAGACTAACACATCAAGGATTTTTGTCTTGCCTGAATCAATAATCAGTGCTCATGGAAACAGCAGTGAAGAGATTAAACAATGCATTGCTTTGGATAAATCTGCTGCACAAGACCTCTTTAAAGTGTTGAAAAGCAAGGTTGTCACTTTGAGGATTAAGCTGACCCAAGCCATAGTATTTTCAACCACCTCATATGCATGTGAAAGGTAGGCATTGGGTAAGCACAAATGAAGAAGCAGGTATGTGTTTGATATGTGGACCTGGAGAAGAATTTTGAAAGCACCATGGACTACCAAAAGTATAAACAAATATGTCTTAGAAGAAGTATGACCAGAATGCATCTAATAAGGAAGGATTGAAAGACTTGTCGCATATACTTTTGGATATGTTAGTCGGAGATACCAGTCCTTGGAAAAAGACAGCATAGTTGATCAAGTGGAGGGGCAATTCAGCAAGATGAATTGACAGTGGTTGTAACAATGGCTCAAACATAACAATACTTGTGAGGACGGGGCAGGACGAGTAGTGCTTTGTACACATGGTTGTTAGGAACTGGAACTCAAGGACAAGCTAACGATAAGAGTGACAGGACAGGGCTGCCTGATGATACTTGTAATTATTTGACTAATCAGTTACAACTTGCTAAAGTTATTTTGAAGTATCTGTAAGCCAGAAAGCCAAGGGCTATTTCATATTCTCTCTACCTAGCGAAGAGAGGCATATTTTCAGGCACTCAGGCATATATATATCTGTTCCCGCCACTGCCATATGTTTCTATAGCAACATTTTCCTGGTGACCCCCTTAAGTTGCCAGCTTGAACCCACTGCTCACAGAGGCAGATGCAGTGCAATAAACACTTAACTAACACAGGCAAAGAGAATGAAATCAATTACTATCGTTACAGGTCAATAATATAAATTTAATTATTTTCAAATTGAATATTATCATTTCTCTAATAGAGCATGAGTTTATTTAGGCACACCGAAGAAGAGCTCTTATTAGATCTAAATAAATATCAACCACCTTGCTAAACTTTGAAGAGCAAAGGAATTTCTCCAAAGCACTGTACAAGGTTGCTACTCTAATCCCCAAATAAATGAAATGCTAATCAAAAGAGATGGAGCCCTATATAATACCTGTCACTGACTATTAGAAAGCCGACACTATGTAGTATATCTTCTTGACCAAAGCAACCACAGTGATATGAAGCTTTGCAAATTCAAAAAGGCAGTTTTGTACTATGGAGAGCTTCCAAATGTAAAGACAAAAAATACATTTAAAAGACGTTGGAAAGATTTCCTCTCTTGCTTCTAGTTCTCTCATGAGGAGAGCAGACCAGCAAGGCTCATCCAAGAGCAGAAAGCCTAAGAGAACTCTCCTGCTATCACCTCTTTGTTTTAATCTTTCCACAACGCTGGCCTACATAAAAAATCAATACATAAGCCAGCCTTTCATAATCAACAGTTCTTTTAAATAGACTTCCATTCCGGGAATAGTCCTACATGTAAGGCCAAGTAAAAATACCTAAATTAGAATTGGCCCTCATGATACTAATCATTCCATCCCTGCTTAAAATATGCCTTTATAAAAGGAACTTTATGGGAAGCAATAGAAAAAAAATACTTTTCCTGTAAATTTTTCTCAATATGTATCATATACAAATGAAGAAATTGAATTTCATTTTTAATCTTCCTTTGCCAAATTCAATAAAAGTTCAAGCACAAATTTTAACCTATGTCCTAGATTGGCACTTATAAACATATCTATTTAAAACCAAACCAAACTCAGCACTGTTGAATTGATTCTGACCCAAAGCAATTCTGTAGGACTGGGGAAAGCAATCAGATAAGTTTTCCAAAGCTGTACATTTTCACAAGAGAAAGTGGCCTGAATGTTTATCCAGCCTTCAACTTTTAGATTAATAGAACAATGCTCCCATCACTGGCCATGAGTACTCCCAAGTATGTGCGTGCGTATTTAAATGTTATTTCAATAGTAACCTTCAATATAATAGTTCAACTGCTTGACTGTCAACTTGCTTTCTCTGATGGCAATATCTTATTTAACCATGGTGTAATTATAAAACTAAGAAATTATCTTTGCTACAGCTCTCTGAAACTATGAACCTTCTTTGACTTCACAAGTTTTCTTACTAATGAAAAGATAGACTTTTGAACCATTGTTACTTATGAGTATGATATTACTTTGATGAAATAATGCTATATTCAACCATTATTTGAGGATTAGGCAGGTTAATGTAGATACATTTGGGAGTATTGGAGAAGACATTAATAAGAAACTAAAGAAGAAATATCAAGAGATGTAAAGTTTGACCTTGGTGAAAGAAAAAGTAGGAAAGCACAGGATAGAATTTTGCAAGACCAATGACTTCATTGCAAATGCTTTTTATTAACAACACAAACATGGGCCTCTCCAAATGGAATACAAAGAAATAACACTGATTATTTCTGTGGGATGAGATAATGGAGAAGCTCAATATCGTCAAACAAAAGAAGGCTAGAGGTTGAATGTAGAATAATAAACCATCAACTCTGTATGTAAATTCAGGTTGATGTTAAGAAAAATTAAAATAAGTTCACAAGGGTGTATCAGAATATAGAGAAGTCTCAAAACAGAATTGATAAATTGAACATTACTGACAAAAGCCGTGGCTAGTTGTGGGCTGACATCAAGAACAACATACCTGAAGAAAACAAAAGGTCATCAAAAAGACCAGAAAGACAAGACCATAGGATATGTCAGAAAATGATGAAACTTACTCTTGAATGTAGAGTAGCTACAGGTAACAGAAGAAAAGATGAAGTAAAGGAACTGAACAGAGCATTTCAAGTTGCAGCGTGAGAAAGGGAGATAAAGTATTATAACAAAATGTGCCAAAAATCAAGCCTCAAGTTGCAATAGTTAAGAATTCTATAAGCAAGCTATTGCATAGTACAGTAGTTATTAAAATAAGATGTAGGTCTTAAAAATCATTTTGTCAGATGAAGCCTCACTTTCTCTACGACTAGGTTCAGTTTCTCAAGACAGTGGTAGAGGTAGAAGACCAAGCCATTTCTGCCATGCAACATTGTTCTAAAGTCATTCCAAATTAACAGACACTCTGACAAGAGTGATTAGAAATGCTTACTAGAAATTCAAGTCAGAACAGGGTGTGGTGTGATGAGGGGAAGCCACTTGTCTAAAATCAGATGGTGCCGGAGTAGCAGAAAGAACAGTCTGGTACCTGTTCCCTTCGACATCTCATGGTCACGCAGGCTGGTGTGCTTCTTCCATGTGGGCTTTGTTGCTTCTGAGCTAGATGGCTGCTTGTTCACCTTCAAACTTTTAAGACTGCAGACATGTATATTTTGATAGCAGGGCACCATCAGCTTTCTCCAACATTTTGCTTATGCACCCATTTGTTTTTGTGTCGGGAAGGTGAGCATCATGGCATGCCAGTTTAATAGAAGAAAATATCCTTGAATTGAGGGAGTACTTGAGTGGAGGCCCAATGTCCATATCCTAGCTTAATACTAAACCCATAAATATATGCACATAGATCTATTTCCCCTCCTCACATATAAATATCTTTATATGTGTACGTGCCTTTATTTAGACTTCTATAAATGCCCTTTGCCCCCTAGTTCTTTATACTATTTCCTTTTACTTTCCTCTTGTCCCATTATCAAGCTCAGCCTTCATTTGAGTTTCAGTAAATCATCTCAGTTACATTACCTTTGATATACCAGGCCTCCTACACCCTCCTCACAATGATTTTGGATCACTTGTTGTTCTATCGTCCCTGAGTTTGTTAACATCACTTCCTTCCAGCCCCCTCCCCTTCTTCTATGCCATTGTGAATGAGAGGGAGTGTAGGTTGGGGACCCAAGACCCAACTGTAGACAACTGGACATCCCCTTATAGAATGGTCACAGGGAGATCATTCAGTCAGAGTGAAGTGTAGCAATTATGAAACATACAACTTTTCTCTAGATCTTAAGTGTTTCTTCTCTCCCTACCCCCTCAATTATCATGATCCCAATTCTACACTGGTACAGATAGGAACTGGAAAAACAGGGAATCCAAGACAGATGATCCCTTCAGGAACAGTGCTGAGAGTGGTGATACCTGGGGTAAAAAGGGGGAACTGATCACAAGGCTTTCCATTTAATCTCCTCTCTGGATAACAAAAAAGCATGTGAAGGGAGACATCAGATAGTTGACAATATGACAAAATAACAATAATTTATAAATTATCAAGGATTCATGAGGGAGGCGGAAGCAGAGAAGGAGGGGAAAAATGAGGGAGCTGATGCCAAGAGCTCAAGTAGGAAGAAAATGTTTTGAGAATGATGAAGGCAACAAATGTACAAATGTGCTTGACACAATAGATGGATGTATGGATTGTGGTAAGAGTTGTATGAGCCCCAAAGAAACAAATGACAATACGAAGGTCCACACTTGGAAAAAAGACTAGCGTCTAGGTTCTGAAAGGGTTGTTTTCCACCAAGTAGTCATCCAAGTGAGGTGTCAACTGAATCCACATGGATGAATCACATCAACTTGTGTAATTCAAGAATGTAGATAATAAAATTCAAACCCAGAGGATAGAAAAACATCAGAACTTGAATTCTGAACATCCAGTTTTGGACTTCCAAGGAAGACAGTGGAAATCCAAGGTCCATTTGTAAGGTCTCCACAGGAACTGAGCCTTTAGTGAATCCCCTGTGACAATAGCCCTGGGCTGTAAATAACCTTTGTATCAGACAGAGAGCATTGTTTTTATTTTATTTTACTGGAGGCTCTTACAGCTCTTATCACCATCCATCCATAGAACCATACTGTCAAATACATCTGAATATATATTGTCATCATCTTTTTCAAAACATTTCATTTCTACTTGAACCCCTGGCATCAGCTCCTCATTTTTGCCCCTGCCTGCCCCACAAGTCCTTCCCCATGTCCCCTTGGTAATATATAAATTATTCTTTATTCCCCCAGTCTTACATCAATTTCTGTCCATGTCACCCACTTTTCTGTGTCCGCCCCTCTAGGATGTGGGCCATATTTTGATCATTGTAAGTTGTTCTCCCTTACTGCACACACCCTCCCCTTACCCTCCTAGTATCGCTGCTCCCCTTACTGGTCCTGAGGGGATGATCTGTTCTGGATTCCCTGTGTTGTGGACTCTATCTGTATTAGTTTACATGTTCTGGTGATTTGTAAGATAGTATTGGGGTCATGGTAGTGGGGGGCGGGGGCAGAAGCATTAAAGAACCAGAGGAAGATTGCGTGTCTCATTGGTGCTATACTGCACCCTGACTGGTTTTCTCTTCCTTGTGGCCAATCTGACAGGAGGTGTCCAATTGATTACTGATGAGCTTTAGGTCTCCATTCTGTCCTCCCACCCCATTCCCATTGATAAACATTTTATTTGTTTTGTTTTGGATCTTTGATGTCTGATACTTGATCCCATTGACACCTCATCATCACCTAGGCTGGTGTGCTTCTTTCATGTGGGCTTTTTTGCTTCTAAACTAGATGGCCGCTTGTTTATCCTCAAGTCTTTAAGATAGCTGGGCACCATCAGTTCTCTTCATCACATTTGCTTATGCACCCATTTAGTCTTCAGAGACTGTGTCAGAGAAGGCGAACATCACAGAGTGCTGTATTAGTAGAACAAATTGCTTTTGCATTGAGGGAGTACATGAGTGGAGGCCCAATGTAGTGCTTTATAAATAAATAGAAAAATATGTGTACATAGATCTATTCCCCTGTCATTGTATACAAATGTATTCAGGTCCTTTGCCTATCACTTCTTTCTTCTGTTTCCTTTTATTTTTCTCCCATCCCAATATCATTTTCGGCCATCATTCAGGTTTTGATAATTTTTCTTAGCTACATTGCTTATCAAGCCCCTCCAAGCATCCCATGCCCTCCTTGCCATCAATTTTAGACCACCTATCCTTCCTTTGTCCCTGGCCTCGTTGGCACCATTCTCCTTTCCCCCACTCCTTCCCTCTCCCGCGTCACCCTGGCACCATCAGTCCTTTGTTCTTGCCTCTGGATTGCTCATACCACCTATCTTGTCCAGGGAAACATCATAGACAATAATATGTGCAAAAGCAAAGCAGAGCAAACCCTAACAAAAAATAAGACAGTACATACATCCACAAGAGCTAATACAACAAAATAAAACAAAAAATAAATAAAGAGGGGGAAAAAAACCAACAGCAAAATTGGAAAACCCCTCAAACACCATGAACCATGATGATCCTTCAAACACATGAGCATCAGATTTCAGAAAGTGAGACAGGGATGGAGAGACATAAGGACTTTATGAAAGGCCTTTATGAACACCTTTGACACTGGTCTTTGGCATGAGCAGACATGTGGGTGGCTGGCATAGGGGTTTGGACGCATCACTGGACTTCTAAGTCTGAGAAGGTCAGCAGTTACATGGTGCAGTGAGAGCTATTCCCTCTAGGATTAGGAGGAGCATAAGGGAGCATTTCTGATACTTCTAGCTATAAAAACTTAAAAATCTAATTTTTTTTCTTTTACAAAAAAATAGAAAGGAAAAATAGAAAATGTGAAGGTAAGGCTTTTCTCAAGGGAGTCACTTGATCTTTGCAAGTGTGTGTGCTTATACTTTTATATAACGAAGGTCTCTGCTATCAGGTGTGAGGGCAATGATCTGGGAACTCAAACAATTGTAGAGAAGTATGAAAGATGACAGAGAACACAAGTAAATCAGAAGAAAGTGCATTCCAATACATCTGTAGAAGACAATTGCTCAAGGTTGAGATAGAGAGAGAAAAAAAAAAAGAAATCAGTGAAGATGAGTTTACCCTGAGTAGAAATGGCATTTTGAATTAAAAAAAAAATCTTATTCTTTCCATGCTTTGGTTTCATTTTCACCCAATGTGGAGTGTGGTTTGATTGTCTTGTATTGTGGTTTAATGCAGCTCATCATCTCGTTTCTTTTCCATCGCGGCAAAGTGGGCTGAAAGCTTGAGGGATTTCTCCTGCAATAATTCCCCAGATCTCATTCCTGGTCAGTACCGTGTAGCTCATTTCCATTAAGCAGATAGTCTTCCTTTTTCTTCCTTGCTTCCAGACTCATAATTCTGTGCTTATCTGCACTGAACTTCATTTGCATTTATTAGCTGGGTAGGTACTTGAAATATCTAAAACCCTTTTATTCGCCTGCTTTGTTTCTCATTATTTGCTGTCTCTTCCAATTTAGTATTAACTGTGAACTTGAAATGTTTCTTCTGAAACTGTTGTTCAAATTCTTTGCATACCAGAGTGGGGCCTGGACGAATGTCTACAGGGATCCCAGGCAATAACCTGGGTCTGCCTCAAAAATAGCAACTTCTCACAGTGTTAGCTTTTCTCATGGACAGACTGAGGTATGAATCATTTATGCAAATGTATTCATTTAGGTCTTGGTCTTTCTTGTACACATGCATTGGGCCTCTCCACTGTGCCGGTCAGTGTGCTGAGGGCTAAAGCATGCAGCAATGAAGACGAATGGGCTCTCCTTACCTTCACGGAGTGCACAGCTTGTTCTGGACTGTTGTCAGCTGCCTTAGTCTGGGTCCCTAGCTCATGGTGAATGGATGCACAGTGGAGTCAGACCGTGTAGTTCCATGCTTCCTCCATGAACAGTCACGGATTGGACCACTGGGATCCATATGTTTGTTTTTTTAAATGTAACTTTTATTTTCTCATGTTTTAGTATGAATTGGGAGGAAGGTTACAGCGTGAATTCATGTTTGTCCCATTCAAAAACTCCTTCACGTTGTGCTTCATGTCATTGATGACAATAACCACAATATGGTGTCACTTAGACCACTTCCACTTTGTGCCTCTGTAAGTTCTCCTTGGCTGACTTTCAGAATAGACTGCCAGGTCTTCCTTCTTAGTTTGTCTTAGCTTGGAAGTGCCCGATTTTTTGAGTTGAGTAAATGAGACCAAATAGCCGATCAAGAGTGAAGAGCCTCTCTGCTCTGATATGGGCAGGTTCTGAGGACCAGCAGATGAGTACAGGGACTAAGGCAGGGAATCAAAGGAGCATAGCAGGAAGAAATTAGCTAGGAGGATATTTTTTGAAGTTGAAAGGGCATTTGTCAGCATGCTAAGTCAGGAATGCTTGGGAAAAGCAATGTTCATTTAGTTCCTTTGAGGAGTGGAGATGATAGAAGGTGATGTTGGAGAGTTAGCAGAGACTGGATATTGAAAGGAAGTTCTGTGCTCTTCTGAGAAACTTGGATTTCATTCTAAAGATCATGAAGTGGGGAAATGTGAAATTTAGAAAGAGGCAACTCTTATCCAAGTATGGTTGAGTCTAGAGTTGACTTATAAATTTGAACAACTTTTCTCCTAATCCCAAAGAAAGTGTATATATTAAGAACAAGAGACAGCCAGACTTCCAATGTGAATGAGTCAGTTTCCTTACTAACATGGAAGAAAATGCTGAAGGAGAAGCAGGCTCATAAGAGGAAATAACCTCTCTATTTTACACATGTTGTGTTTAAGTGACAAACGGGGCACATCTTTTGGGATGACTCAGGCACTTTAATAATAACAGTAATGGTGGTAATAATGATATGATATTAAAATAGTAGTGATACATTAAAATAATGATGACAGTGTGAAAAACTAATGAGATGCTGATGCGTCATTTGCTCCTGGGAATGACCCACTGAGGGATATACTGCTATGATCTCATTTGTTGTTGTTTGCTGTTAGGCGACAGAAGAGTCAGGACCAACCCAGTGACCTTATATGCAACAGAATGAAGCACTGCACAGTCCTTTGCCCTCCTCACCAGCATTCTTATGTTTGGGTCCATTTGCAGTCAATCCATCTTCTTGAAGGCCTTCCTCTTTTTTTACTGCCCCTCTGCTTGATCAAGCATGATGTCCTTTCCCTAGGACTGGTGCTCTCGGACAACATGTCCAGAGTATGTGAGATGAAGTTCCATCATCCTTGCCTCTAAGGAGCACTCTGACTGCACATCTTTCCAGACAGATTTGTTTGAGTTTTTGACAGTTCATGGTATTTTCAATATTCTTCCAGCACCACAAGACATGGGCACTGATCTTCCCTCTTCCTTATTCAGTGCACAACTTTCATAACTTGGTTTGGGTCTATAAAAATGATCTCACTTATAAATTTTATTTATAAAGGTTGCAGTAGTACATTGACAGAGGTTCAGGCAAGATTCAGAAGAGGAGAGGAAACAAGGGTCATCGCTTTTCAGAAGTCAGAGGGATCTTGGCTGAAAGCAGAGAGTACCAGAGGGATATTTATATGTGCTTTATTGACTATACCAAGGCATTTCACTGTGTGAATAAAAAGAAATTATGGATACCTGAGAAGGTTTGGAAATCCAGAACACTCCTCTGTGTCCATGTAGAACTCCTACATCATGATCAAGGGCAGTTGTGTGAACAGAACAAGGGAAACTATATGGTTTAATGTCAGGAAATGTGTGCATCAGTCTCGTATCTTTTCACCATATATTCTTTCAATCTATTTGCTGAACAAATAATCAGAGCAACTGGACTATATGAAGAAGCATGTGGCATCATGATTGGAAGAAGCTTATTTGCAAGCTGTGATATGCAGGTGATTGCTGAAAGCAAGGAGGTCTTGATATACTTAATGATTAAGATCAAGGATTGCAGTCTTCAGTTTGGATTCCAAATCAATGTGAAGAAGGCCCAAATTCTCACAACTGGACCAAAAGTCATATCATGTGACTATCAATGAATAGTCACATCAATTTTCACATCATGAAAAAAGCTGAAGCTGTCAAGGATTTTTGTCTTATTTGGATCTATAATCAATGCTTATGGGAGCAGTGGTAAAGTGATGAAAAGACAAGTTGCAGTAGGTAAATTTTCTATCTAGGACCTCTTTAGAATATTGAAAATCAAACATGCTACTTTAAAGAGTAAGGTTCACCTAACCCAAGTCATGCGGTTGTCATTGCCTTCCAGACATGTGAAAGTTGGACATTGAATAAAGGAGATCAAAGAAGAACTGGTGCATCTGAATTGTTGTGTTGGAGAAAAATATCGGAAGTACCAGGCACTGCTACAGGGAGAATCAGATCTGTCTTGCACAAAGCACAATCAGATTGCTCCTTGCAGACAAGGAAGGCATGACTTAGTCTTGCACATTTTGACTATGTTGTTAGCAGAGACCACTCGCTGGAGCAGGATATCATATTTGGTAAAATAGAGGGGCTGTGAAGGAGGGAGCCCTCAAGGAGATGGACTGACACAGTGCGTTGAAGAATAAAAACAATGGCGAGGAGATCACTGCACTGGACAGAGTTTCATTCTGTTGTGCAGAAACTGGCTATGGCTGGAATCGACTTGATGGTACCTCACCATAACAGCAACATTTATCAAAGAGAAAACAGAAGAATCTTGAGAGGTTATCTTGTCCAAGGTCATAAATTTGGCAAGAAGTGGGGACAACATATGAACTCAGACCATTGGACTCTCAAGTGCCCTTTTCATTACAACTGTGTGCTGAAGTGAGTTTAGGAGAGAGATCTGGAGTGCACACATACATTTGCCATATGCTATAGGTTGATGATATGGGTGAGGATGTAAAAATTGGCAATACCAACCTTGGTAGGTCCAACAGAGAACACAGACCCATACATGAGGCTAATAAATAGAGGAAACAGAGAAAGGTATACAATCAATAAATATAGTGTCAAAGAGTGCTCAGAAATAATGATAACACTGAATATTAGTTGCATCGTCTATTGTATTTTCCTTTATGTCCGTCTGCTTTCCTTTCTGAGCCTCATTTCCTTTTCTGCAAAATGGTAACAATACTAGGTTGAAAGTCTCCCCCCCCAAAAATATCTTGCATCAATCTAGATAACTTTTAGCAAGCATTTAGTCTGCTGCATGATACACACTAAATGCTCAATTAATACTGGCTACTGATATTATTTTAAAACAATAAGAGAGAAAAAAGTTTTAAAAAGAGAGAAGGCACAATTTTCTAATGCTGTGAAGGACTAGATAGGAAAGGGAGACAATGTAGTGTATAGGATAAAAACAGAAAGAATAGACAAATATGGAAGAATCTGTCTACTAAAATTTGTCTACATATGAGAAAGGATATTTGACAAATATGTGTACAGCAGGGTGAAAGTCCTTTGTTTATGCATTAGTTATTAATATAAATATCCTTGGCATCAGTTTTCTTAAAAATCAATCACATGGAACTCTGAAAATTATGACTGTCAATACAAATGAAATGAAATGTTGATCACTTATCCTGACTTGCAAGTAACATTGTACTGGAAAAGTGTTAAGGCAATCTTGTTACATGAGCAGCACAATCTGCTGTCCCTTGATGATAATGAGCAGCTTGTGAAAATGACAAAGGGCAGGATAGTTTCAGATGGAAGCTTCCCTTGGTCCTCTGTCCTCATTCCACAATGCTGTTGTGCAGGAGCTTTGTGCATCTAGGGAATCTGAAGGATGAATTTTGGGTCTGTAGATGAAATCTATAAGTTTTGAAGTGATGACAATAAAAACAAATTCACCTTGGGATAACCAAATAATATTTTTGTGAGAAGAATTTGATCCATGGACTGTTTTGTAACTTTACACACTTTTTTTGGTATGATGAGATCCTTAGTTAGGATTTCAAAAATACTGTATGCTCAGTTCACAAAACTGCCAGGATATGAAAGATAGGGAGTGATTTCAGGTAAAATTTCTGGCCTTAATGAGGTTTCAATCTTGGAAAGACAAGGTTTTTCAGAGCAAAACTTAGACAATAGAGGTCTAAGAGTGTGGTTGGATGACTACTTAATCTGACTTTTGCAATCTGGATCCCAGAAAAAGCCACAGTTACAGGGTTAGTGAAAAGCAGCAATGGTCCTTGAACCAAGCTTCTGAGCCGTCTCCAAGCTTTCTTTCCAATGGCCTGTGTTGCCAGGTACAAGGTGGTGTAGCTTCTCCTCACAATGATGGCATCAACGGAGTTCAGAGGAAGGAAGAATAGGCTTGGAAGAAGCCTTCACCAAGGCTATGGGACTAGAGCCAAGTCGCGGCGAACGAAAAAAGAAGCCATTCATTTGGCTTAAGGGTGAAATGGAATAAAAGCAATCGAAACAGGAAGAAACAAAAGCAGAATCAACATATCAGAGTGTCTCCATCAGGGTCCAATCAGGAAACGGAAGCCCCACTCTTTATTTTAGCTGAGTAGTTGAGAGGGGTTTCCATAAAGAATTGCTAACTAATTCATGCACACCTATGTTCATTGCAGCACTCTGCAACACAGCCACATGGTGAAAAAAAACCAAACGTTGATCATCAGACGCGCAGTTAAGCAAAACATGCTATACACAGTATATTAATTAGGTACAAAGAGAAATCAGGTCCCGATACATGCTGGAGTGTAGTGAAATCTTGAAGCATTCTTCTGAGTGAAGTCTCTCACAAAGCAACCAGCAAGGCTGAAGGAGTGTTTCTGGACTTCCAGTCCCTATATGTGGGGAGCTGTTACAAACAACAATAAAAAATTGACCCTGTCTCTTCAATCAGTGGACGGCAGCCAGCAAGCGCTCTCTGTCAGACACGTGTCTTGGTCTCTTTAAATTGTCTTCATCAACAAAAATGTCCAATGGCTTCTCAGGGGATATGGTTGGCTAATTACGTTCAAGACCTTGAGGTCATCTCAGAAGATTTTGACATCTGTGTTTTTGCATCTTGCACTGAAGTAAAACTTTGGCCTCTTTTTTTTTTCTTCAGTATAGCTTTTCCATCCATACTCTATAATTCAAACCACATGACTGGGTGGGTTTATACAAGTAAGGTGACAGAGACTGACAATAATGAATTGGTCAGTCTTGCCATCTTGCTGGATAGGGAGTGCAACGTGTCAGAAGCAGAACGAGAGTCCTATAACAACCGAGACAGAAGGACTGGGAATGAAAAGCCTCCAAGATCCCAGCGTGGTGAGCAGAGCAGCCAACAGCAAGACTGTGAGATGGCAGGAAATTTTGTTCTTCTGTGTGTTTCAAGCCATCTTCTGAGGCCCAGAGACGCTTCTGAGACCCAGAGGTGAGTGTGACCCCATTTTCTCCTCTGAGGCCAATTGACCAGTGGGGAGACACAGTCCATGTCCATGTGTGGATCTACAGGAGGTGGTACTCATTTGTAACTCCTATGTTCTGACTTCTCTCTCTGCTAACTGGAGCTATTCTCCCACCCTTCAAGAACATATTTCTTACTGCTCCCTTCTATTATCTGTGGAAATTTTTTCCAGTAAAACTAACTTTTGATGGGAAAAGGAATCTAACTTCTGCTTGGTAGGTCCAGAAAACACAGCTGAATATTTCAATAATGACTCAGGATTCCACCTTCCCTCTTCATCTAGATAGTCACAGTGAATTTAAAGCCTAAGTAGCTTTTCCAAAGATCCAGAGTTCCAATCACCCTCTTCAGTTTTCTCCCTCAGCACTACACCAACAGGAGCATGACCAGGCAATCAAGTTTTCCACGGCTGCACGGCGCGCACTCTGTGGCTTATCAGGCTCTGGCCCAACATAGTCAACTTGATGGCAGTACATTTTGTTCATTGGTGTTTTCAAAGCTGAAAACTGAAAACACAATAACAACACTGGAATGGATACTGCCACTAGAGCCTTCTTCCAGGTTCTGACAGAAAAAGGCGGCAAACGGGAAGGAGCAGGTCCTGTCTCTCCCAATCCTACCCCTTAGAGCTCCTTCTTAGCTCTTGCCCTCAGCTTCACACCCACTTTCTCAAGCTTGCCTTTGGGTTGCTGAGGCTGCTTTTGCAAATCATGCTCTGTTTTGGGCATCTGCTGATTCTGCTAACAAGGGACTGCCATAAAGTTGAATCTGACTCGTGTTGACAGAATGGAAGTGCCCACGACCACCAGGCGCTCTGTTTAAAATGTAAGTCTCACAGAAATGGTACCCTGTTGCTGACAGTGCAGTCCAGGAAGTGCCTGACTCATGACCACCTTGTGTGGTCTGGCGACCCCATGCGTTGCAGAGAAGAACTACTTCATAGGGGAGGGCCTTTCTTTCAACAATGTTTACAGCTTTGTTGGCATATAGCTAACATACCATATAATGAAGTCATGAAAATATATTCAAAAGCATTGTGCGATCGCAGTGATGTGATTCATGAATGGGGGTGGGGCAGGCAGGCCAAGTTTAGGTAAAAATGTCACACAGGCTCGGGGGAAATGTTTACAAACCTGAAGAATAACTCTCCGAACTTTGGAAGAATATTCTGATGATGCTAAATTCTATTCAGATCAGACATTTAGAATTAATTATGGAACATGGGATCCTTTCAGAACAATGGCAGGTCAGAGGTATGAGATGGCAGGGAAGGCAGGAGCCTGTCCGACTATGTGTGCCCAGGAGGGACCTTGAATTCACGGTAGGGTAGTAAATAGGGGCAGTGCGTGTTTGTTGAGTGAACGAATGGATTACTGAATAGGGAGATGTCTCAATTACAGTATGTACATAGTAATTGGGAAACAACAACAACAACAACAACAATGAGACTAGGAAAATTTGATGATTCTGTAAAATTGTTTTAATTTTAGAGAATGATTTCTTTCCAACCTGGTAGAGGGTCACATCTGTCTCTATCTACCTTTATTGTTTGGGGCTCATTGTTCTTAATTAGAACGTCTTAAGCAGAGGTCACATACAACACTTATTCAAAATGAGGATCTTATTAAGGGGATACAATTTACCATTATTAGGAAAGCTTAGCATTTGAGACAGTATTTTTTCTCTCAAAAGGATGAGCCAGATTTAATTCTTAAAGGTTAGTAATATGTGTAAAGACTTCTAAAACCTTTCTCCAGTGCTGGCCCTTTGATTATAAATATTATAAACCAACATAATATTATACACTATACATAATGAATGGTTGAATCATATACAGCTATAGCTAATCAAAAACCATTACACATGTATTTACTCTCTTTAAACACTTTCATATTTCATTACAAATGGCTGATTGAACACTTCCACCTCCATTACAGTATTATATTTCCATTCAATTTACTATTAAGGTTTCTTGAACAGCTACAGTGTAACAGTAGCTATTGTGCATTATAAATATTTCATCACCTCTCTATGGTAATCCATTTCTCGTTTGCTTGCCAAAACTGATGAGGTACTTATTAAACATTGATAAATAATATTATAGCACATGATACGAAATGTTGCTATCCTGAAAATCAGCTTATGGGTAAACCTTGAAGTTAGTGATACTTTAATCTCCATTATCCAGTCTTGATAATTCATTATATAGTAATGAATATTTCTGGGTAATTGAATTGGGGGGAAATGGGCCATTTCCAGAGAAACCTTGACCAATTAAAAATATATCCTTGTTCGACAGTGTTGGTTAGGTGTTTGCCTCGTGGTCTGAGAGACAGTGCTAGGAACCCCAGAGTGCTCTTCTTCACAGGGGGCCACAGGGCCATTTCTGGCTCACTGTTCAGGACGGCCCCACTTGAATCAGCCGTCTCCGTGATGATAGTGGGACGATCTTCTGCTGGAGATTTCCCAAGTTAGTAAAGTGGACATTTTTTCATGTGTGGCAAGCAAAAACCCGGACAAGGGAGGATCTTCCTCTGCTGTGTTCGTGGCATCACAGAACATTAAAGTGGAAAGCGAATTTGAAGAATCACTTAGTCGGGTGATGGCAATTTTTTCTACAGAGGCCTCTTCCTTCCCTTGTCATGACAGACCTTCCCGAGCGAGCCGCAACCCGGACCCCCACCCCGCCGCGACTTCCCCGCTGAGTTTGGATTCAGTCTGATCCTTGAAATGGCCTTCCAGTCTGCCAGTACTCATTTGCTAGTCCCAGACTTGGGGTGAAATCTATTTTCTGTCCCTGATCAAGTCTGGCACCTCATTTTACAGATGAGGAAATAGAAACCTATCGAGACGAAATGGCTTGGTCAAAGGCACTTTTCTAGTGGTGACCAGAGTCTGAGAATCCAAGTCCAGGCCTCTGGACTCCAAACCTTGCTATCATCCCAAGACAGCATTTTTTTTTCTCTTGGAATATTCCCCTCCTGAGGCCCTTCCACATGACAGCCTTTATTTTCTCATCTAGTTTCAACGATGGAAATCCTGCTTCATTTCCTGAATTAATGATTGGGGTGGTGCTGTCATTTTGTGCCCGTCAATTTTCTTTCCACGTTGAGTGCTTTGTAGAGGAGGTACAAGAGCAAGGGTGGATAGTCAGACAGTGGAAAAGATACAGGCGTATCTGACAGGAAGTTGCATAACACAATCAATGCCATGCTCCTGCAATCTCTTGGAAATTATGTGAATTCCAAATTCAAATTCACTTTCTAATGAGTAACAACACACTGAAGGCTTTTCTTTTTTTTAAGTAGGAAAAGTATTTCAGGAGAGACAAGCATGGTCATTATCTTACTTAAATAGGAGAAAGGGCTGACAGACCATATATAATTCCTTGAAAGTAATCAGAGCCCTTAGGGAGAAACATATTGCCCTTTCTCTTTGAGGAGGAGGATGGGGGAACCACTGTGATTATAGTTAAGTAGCTGCCCAGTGTGGAACCAGCTTTATGGTTGAAAATTGTAATGGACCTCCTACTAAAATACACATTAACCCTCCATTGGCTCTAATGACTCTGTCTTTTGGGAGTTAGATTTCTTTTTCATTCCATATGGGACTTATTATCCAGAGGGAAAGTTAATAAGATCTCTTCCAGACCTGCTTTGCCATGAAGTCTTGTTAAATTCCAAGACTAATAGAAAATGAATTGAGCCAATAATAAAAAAAAATTTAAAACCCAAATAGTTAAAAAAAATGGGGAAAATAAAATTTGAAAAGACAATTGGAAATGGTATTAAAGAGCCAGCCTTAAGCCTTAGCTACAGAGCTCACCATGATCTCTTTTTTATAATTTGCTCGTCCTGATGAGGCATGCACACTGCTACCTTATCTGCACTCGCTTCATGACGAACTATTTGGAAAAGGGTTTCTGGTGACTGGGAACTAAGAAGTTGCTTGTCACTTAGCACCAAGAATTGGTAATTAACTTCCTAAGGCATCTCTACTGTGGGGCAAAAAATAGGCTCTATAAATTTATACCATGTCACACCGGATGACAGAAGCTCATCTATCCTCTGATTTCAGAGGCATTAGAAATAAGGCATTAGAAACAGGCTGAGTTTCTTGACAACTATAACCCAGAATTGACATTTATATAAGACCAATTCATTTTCTAACCGTGATGACTCACTTTGAGAAGGACGTATAACCACAAACTTAGCAGGGATTTTGAGCTGACAGGGAGTGCAGATTCTTGTAATTTGACATTGTTTCCAGGGACTCTTGGGAAAGTGAAGTTGAAGTCCCAGGAAGTCCAGGGACTTTCAGTTGCTATTTGTGGCTGCCTGGGGAGCGCAGATGAGGGAGGGATGTCATTTCCACAATTCGTAATGGGTTGGTTGGCACAAACAGCATGATAAGAATCTGACGGAAATGAGAAAAAAAGACTTTCTTATCTTTTGAAGTAAAAAGAAAAAGATCTGATGCTGCATTTTTTTTCAAAGAATAGTTAAAGTAAACAGCCAAATTTCTCTCATATTTCTTGTTAGGGCAGGAGATTCTTTAAACACAATTGAGTCAAGATTAATATTCCTCTGAAAAATGTAACGTAACCAGTCGCTTTATACGACTACAAAGGCTACCCCTTGAACTACCATCTGTTTCTTAGAATGGCCAGAGCAGGCTGTGTCAGCTTCAAAATGCAGAGCGCTGACATGGACAACCAAAGAACACCCAGGGTGGGGCCAGATGACCCTGGTCCAGGCTCTCAAACCTGCCATTTTGAAATTATGTAGCTTTAGTTATGTCACATAATCTCATAACCCCCTCCTCTTTAATATGAAATCGACACAGACTTCCTTCCTTATGCCACAGGAGTGATTCGTCACACAAATGAAGAGTTACATAGAACTGGACAGCAATGAAGAAGTTGACGCTTTTAACCAGAAAAGAGAGATCTGGCCAAGCCTTATTTTTATTTGAAGAAATTAGGTGACTTTCTCCCAGTATTTTTCATTTTATATTAGTTGACATCGACTCGATGGCAGTGAAGGTTTATTTTATTTTTTAAAAATAATTTTAGTGGGAACTCATACAACTCTTATCACAATCCACACATATATCCATTGTGTCAAGCACTTTTGTACATTTGTATCCCTCATCGTTCTCAAAAAATTTGCTTTTCATTTGAACCCCTGGTATCTGTTCCTTAATCCCCTCCCCCCATTTCCCCCTTCTCTTGAACCCTTGGTAATTTATAGATTATTATTATTTTGTCATATCTTACATCATCCGATGTCTCCCTTCCACCACTTCTCCACTGTCTGTCCCCCAAGGAGGAGG
The DNA here is from genome assembly GCA_004026705.1 of Nesogale talazaci. Lineage (NCBI taxonomy): Eukaryota > Metazoa > Chordata > Mammalia > Afrosoricida > Tenrecidae > Nesogale > Nesogale talazaci. Next base: position 994 of record PVJH01029123.1, on the reverse strand, counting down.
CCATACAATCTGTTCTCCCTTTCTACCCCTTCCTTCCCTCCAGTGTCCCATAATTGCCTCTCTTACCACCGATCCTAAGGGGTTCTTATAGCCTGGATTCCCTGTGTTTCCAGTTCTTCTTTGTACCAGTCTGTCTGTTAAACCCCAATGGGGGGGGGCGGTTCTTAAAACACAGCCCCTTAGCAACTGTAAGACCCAAGAAGCAGTGTGATCTAGCTGTCTGCTCCACATGCAATTGCCTGCATTCCTCCTGGGTTTTCTGCCACCAACTTCACTATTATTTATGCCTCATTGTGGACTAGGCGTTAGGACCTGAAAGCAGAGAATGGATAGTTTCTGAGTTTTTGACAAAGTGGAGTCGTTCGTGTAACCCTTAGAGCAGTAATTATGGATTCCAGGTTTTGCCGTCAGTTTGATTACAAGCTTACAACCATTACAGAGCACAAGAGTCGAAGGCGAATCTTATGTCCAATGCTTGGGTATTTTGTGATACCAAAGACATGCATGCTGTGGAGGAGAGGGATCTGGCTGACTAATCCCTTCTTTTTCCCCTTATTGTGCCATAGACACATGACAGGGGCAGCAACAGCAAGAAATGCCCCAAACAATATCACATGACAGCATTCTTGGGTTAGACATGGCACCAAGTGTTTACATGTACTTCACCTTGACTCCTAGTGATCTTGCCAGGCATTCTTTACCCAGCTTTATATACACAGGAAGGAGGCTTGGGGGTCTGAAGGAACTGACCCAAAGATACATAGCAGATGAGATGAGACAGCAGCATCTGAAGCTATGTTGTTGTGATCTCCAAGTCAGAGCAATTCAAAGTTCTGCGCTGCTCTGCCCTCCCTCCCCAAGCTATGAATGTTTTTCTTCCATATTGCAGGACCCTAACTGCTCAGTTAACTCATTGGAACCTGAATCCTCTTCACTGTTTTCCATGTGTTTCCTTTTCTCTTTTAGGGATAACAAAGCAAGAAGAGAGAAAGGA
>PVJH01029122.1:0-26448 GCA_004026705.1 Nesogale talazaci | reverse complement strand
CCACTTGAATATTCCTGGTAAAGAAGTTGTAGGATGGGTACTTAAAGCCCGGTCTTTAGGCTGAGCCCCGGTGGCGTACTGGTTGTGCACGGGACTGCGGCCCACTGGGACGGAGGTTCGATTCCAGCTCCATGGAGCAAAGGCTGGGCCTCCTACTCCCACCACCTGAGGGTAGTGATGCCCTCCCCCCCCCCAAAAAAAAGCCCAGTCTTTACTGATCATTTGCATTTTAAGAAGACATTCTGAAAGACAGAAAGCATGTTCTAGCAAGGAAATCTTAGACATCGGAATAGGCGGGGAGGAGAGAGTCTGCCTCATCCCCTGCTCCCTGACGGGGAAGGTGGACCCCTGGTCAGGCTTCCTACAGGTAGTAGACTATCCTCACAGTGGAGTAATCCTCTGCATTACTCCCTCCCACCCCTACTCTGAAACAGAACTGAGAGCAGACATGCCACAGCCAGCAAGTCAGCTGAGAGATCTTACTAGTCATGCCAGCGACCTCACCCTGTACCAACCAAGCATTAATCTCCTAGACGAGGCCAAGCAGTCATTCCCCAAAAGTTAAAGGGCACTGGTAAGGTCCTCCCTCCTCTACCTTAACGCCTAGAAGTGGAGAGTGGGGCTAGGAGCCATTCCCACAAATTTACTGGGAGATGGGCAGCCACCCAACCAGCCCCTTGGGGCTCTCTCCTTCTCTAGTTCTCCTAAGGCTTAGGAGAACTTGAAGAAGTTTTGGATGGGCTTCCTGAACTTGAGCCGGTAGTGGGAAGAGCAGGAAAAGCAGTTTGGGGGACTGGAATAATTTCTTTTGCTAACAACTGAGCCAGACAGTGGACTTTGTGTGTGTGTCTGTGTGTGTGTGTGTGTGTCTGAGACAACCCAGTCTCCTAGCATCCTACTCTAGCGATCCTCTATGAAGAGGCAATCATGGAGCCCAACTCTTTTGATCACATGTCTGAACTGACCCCTGAGGTCAAGAAAACTATTAGAAATAACGATGTGTTCGTGGATAAGTGCATCAGGTTCCTGACCCAGGTCGGGTCCTGCAACCACCACAACCATCTGTGTGCCCTGAGCAAAATATCCAATTTTCATCCTCTAGATAAAATAGCCCTGATTTCATTTCCCTGAGGATAAGAAATGTAAGCCATGCTGTGTCCCATTGTATGAATCCAAGACGTGTTAGCAGTTGCCAAGGGGATTATCGTCTGGCTGGTCTGGACATGAAAAATGAACGGGAGAGAGGAGTAGCATTCCGAACAGACACCTACAACCACCAGCATCCTATTCAGGACCCGCAGTGCACCTATTGCTCACAAGAGCTGGTGCAGTGTCAAGACCCTTCAGAGCACAGTCTGCTCTTAGCCTTCATCTGTCCTCACTTCCTCTTAGCAACTGACCTGTGGCTACATCTGACGACTCCCTCCTGTCATCTTTCCTGTCCCTGGTTCCTTGCCCGATAGAGTGCCCCCATCATTGAAGCTTAACTCCAAAAGCCACCTGCTTTAGGAAACCCCTCCAGTATCCAAACTGAGATAAGATTTACTTTCTTCTTAGCTTCCACAGTATGGATAAGACATGACAAATAATAATAATTTATAAGCTCTTAAGGGTTCATGGTGGGGAAAGTGGGGAGCCGCTGATACCAACGGCTCATCGAAAGCAAATGTTCTGAGAATGATGATGGCAACAAATGATACAAAAGCGCTTGACGCAAGGGATGCATGCATGGATTGTGATAAGATTTGTACAAACCCCCAATAAAATGATTTTTTTAAAACGGATTATAATAACGACTTTGTTTTCATGCTCACTTTAGTCTGCATCTCAGATTTTTTGGATATATTCTGCTATCTTTAGTGCTCTGTCAACCCCATCGCAGACATCCTTGGGCACTTCTCCGATCAAGCTACACATCCAGGTCATGCGCTCTTAAGTTAGCCTGCAAGGCCCTCTGCTTTAGACTTTGATCAAAGGAAGCCACGGGAAACTGGGGCCTACACTTGCTCTGGGAACACTACTGAGAACTTGTCACCTGCCTCACTACAGTTCTTCTATGAAGAGTTCCACCTGAGATATTGCTTTGAGAATTTACTGCTAAAGAAAGCTCGCCTCCCTTCCCTGAGGGCCTTTCCATAATTCTATTTGATCATGATGGTTATATAACCATGCATGCTCCACTTTGGGTTTTGAGCTGCCAAGAGCTTAGCAGCAGACTTGAGGTCCAGCTCAAGAAACTCAGTTTTTTTGTTTAATTCCAATGCTCCCTCTTCCAGGGCTGCCTCTTGATGGCTAGAACAATTCAGATGATTCAGCCTGTCCTGGTGGTTCTTTCAATCATTTCAGGTTTTGTGCACCCATGTGGACAAATTCTATGGCTCATCTATGTCACTGGTAGGTGGGTAGGTTGTTGTTGTTCTTATTGTTCTTGTTGTTAGCTTTCTTCATGCCAACTTCATAGTACAAAATATGACAATCCAATAGAATGCACTACATACAAACCAATCTGACCCTCTATCTCTATACCTCCTTGCTCCTGAATTCTCTTGTCTTGGGTTTTAGAGAGTAGCTTGGGGTGAGAAGGAGAGCTAGTAATATATAGTATTTGAGGTGATAATAATAAGAAAGCATTGGAAAGCTCATGGCTTTTCCCCTTTTAAAAGAAAAAAATATGGGGTCTATTTTTTATCAAATATGCACTTGTTAGTAGACTAAGTTAATAATAATTCTATATGTCTTAAAAACAGAACAAAAAAAAAGAAACAGCAATTCTTCACCCGGTTATATCTCCTTTTCACAAAAGTAATTGTTTTCACACCACCATCCAGTTGCCTATGGTGTTACTTTAAATCGTTTGCACTGAGTAGTATTTCTTTGGTTTCCCCTTTAGGAATTGCCTACTGACTTCCAACTGGGGAAGGAGGAAGGAGGAAGGTGAGATTCTCATTTACCACCACATAATTACCAGCCCCCAGCAACCAACATCCTGTCTCCCTCTGTAAGTCATATGGTAATTTTGCACAGGCTAGTATCAATAACTTTATGATGACTATATAAACGGAGCCATGTAGCAGCCTATGGTAGGAATGTATTCTCTCTCTGGTACAATGATCTTGCTTTACCAAAATTTAATATTTGCATAGCTTGTTCTTCTCTCATCTGCTTGCTTTTTATGCTATCATTCGTTCAATGCTTCTTCTCTCCAGTTGGGTATCTGTCTGTCCCATACTTTCAACTTCAGCCAGTGATTTACCTTCTTGAAAAAAAATCTCTCATAGAGCCTTTTGGCCTGCGGGAGTTGATCTCTAGGTCTGCTAATGAGGAAAGGCTAAGAGCTATACCCAAGAGAGTGGGATCACCCAATGGGAGTCGTGATGGTAAACAGAATATAGACTGCCACTCTGCGATCCAGCAGCGAGGGAGCATGTACGAGCTATATTACAACCTCCGCTGCTTCCTGCTGGTTATTTGCCAGCATTGCCATTGGCCAAACCCAGGTGTAACATCAGTCAGCAAAGAAGCATGGGTAACGTAGCTCACCGATATCAGCCTGCTGGGGCACTGAGAATAATGGGGGAATCAATCTGAAGGGGCAAAACAAGATTAATAGCAAACCATGACTTTCTGTTTTCCTGGTTTACTCTGTTGCTTAGGTAGAGCGTATTCCCCATAACTTTTTGAGAAAGGGCACATGAAAAGGAATATACTCAACTACAGATCTAAAAATATTATCTTCCCCTCTCATGCAAATGGATAACTTAACTGGGTGTTTTCCTGCCAGTCTAATCCTTGATTCTTTTCAGAAAACCTGGGACCTTTAGGGTGGTGATTACACAACATGACTTGTGTAAAGGATAACACTAAAGTGTACATCAGAAATTGTTCAATTGACAAGTGCTGTTATATACTCGTTCACAACAAGAAGGAAAAATGAAAAGCCTGGAAACTTGTGGAGTTTCTGGAGTCCTTCTGGAGTCTATACCCATAATTGTGAACATTCAAAAAATTCCTGTCATAATTTTTTGTAAATTTTCTTGAATGATTTTACTAGCAATTTCCTCATTTCCATTTTCTCGTACTTGAGACTTGTAGATATTTCATATCCTTTGTCCTCATTCCTTTATTTTTTTTAAAAAAATTGCTCTACTTTTTAGAGATATTCTTTATTTTCTACCATTTTTCTAGAACTCCTTTTGGTGCTGAGAGTTTGTTTGCTTGTGTGTTTTTCGTGGTAGCATCCTATTCTTGATTTATGAGCACAACATCATCTACTATTTTCTTGATGTTATGGATGGCAGTTTGCTTGCTTGCTTTTCTTAAGGTTTTCTTCTCCCTTTGCGGGTTCAATTACTCCAAGTTGAGTTTCCATATTTTACGGTTGTCTCCCCCTTACATATTATAGACCCTCTTCAAACATCTGGTGGGGGTCACACTAAAAAATAATTTCAAAACTCAGTACACAAGGGAAGGGATTGGTAACTGTGGACTTTCCTGTGGTAAGCTATCTAGGACTTTTCACTGGGGAAATCTCCAATTTAAGAATTTTATTAAGGTATTTTCTCTTAGGTCAGTAGTATATGTGCTCCTACCTATAGACTTTAAAACTGGTCGCTCAGATTCTAGGAAGTAAGTGAAGTAAGAAGGCAGAGACTCATTCAGTTTGAGAATTGTCATTTAATCTCTTTGTCCCAAAGCAGTTCCTGCTCTCATGTGTGCTTATCCCCTGACCTGAGTTTCTCTGTCTTATGCTTTCCAGAAGCCAACTTTAAACTATCTGCTAGAGCAGACGAGGAGCGCAATATCCTGATTCAAATAATTGGGGTTCTTTATCTAAATTCTCTGGTGCTACTTTCAGAGCACTACCACAGTGACTACCTTTAACAATCAGAAGTTTATTCTCTCACAGTTTGGGAGGCTAGAAGTTCAATTCACAGTGTGAGCTCAGTGCTAGGGGAAAGCTTACGTGTGTGTGTGTGTGTGTGTGTGTGTGTGTGTGTGTACTGACTATCGGAGGTTTTCAGACAGGGTCCCTGGGTCCAAAGGACATGGTCTGCTCCTGACTCTTCTTGCTCGGGGGTAGTAAGTTCTTCATTCTCTGGTCACTTCTCTCACCATTTATATTTTCTAGGTGCTGGCCATATTGTTGGGTATGTGTTGAAATGCTCACCCGAAGGGTTGCAATTCAGACATACCAGTCACTCCATGTTAGAGAGTTGAGGTTCAGGGCTCCATATAGATGTTTACAGCCTCAGAAACCCTGTGAAGGATCGAAATATGTAGAAACTGATAAATAAGTCATTACTGACGGTGAATGGTGATAAAAAGGGGTGCAGGCCACACCCCCTGAAAACTCCCCTTACATTAGATCAAGGCTGTGACATAAGTAAGGTTACTACCCCAAATCTAAGTGATTCTGGCTTGCAAGGTCTGGAGTGTGGGCCAGGAATCTGCATTTTAAAATAACTCTCTGGCTGATACTGGCATGTAGCCTGATTAAGAACCACCACACAAAGGACCTGAAAATGGTGTGAGGGAGTCCACTCAGGTTTGCGGCATGGATAACCAGATAGCAGTTGCCATAATGCAGGCCACAGGCCACATGTGGCCCACAGAGGACATTTTTCTAGCTGCCAGGTGTTTTTGCCACTGCTGTCTCTCCTGCTTAGCAGCCAACTTATCCCGAATCCACAGTGAATGTGTTCATAGTTTTTTGCTGTTTTTAACTATAGTCTGGCCCTCCAACAGACTGAGAGATGTTGAACTGGCCCCTGTTTAAAAATTTTGAGGACCCTTGCCATAATGTAACAACTTTGCATCCTACATAGCCACCATCTCAGCGGCCAGTCTAAGTCAATAGTGTTACCCCTTCTGCTCCTTCTGGTCCACCTTCTCATACCTACCTTGTGTCCTCATTCCCTTGCTCTGCCCACTCACAGGATGGAAACTCCCTTGCCAGCTTCATCCACCACTCCATTTCAGTTGACGGGACTTCAGAGATTCAACTTCCAGAAGAAATTAAATTGAAAAACTTCCTCATTGATAACTTAGGACCTCTTGTGGAACTTAGCTCTCTGAGGAGCCAGAGGGAAAGAATAATAAAGAACTCTGTTCTGTCTCCAAGTAGAAGCTCCAGAAACTTCCTCTCAGCTCTCAGCTGGCCTCTTATCTTGCAAATATAAAATTTGATATCTTTATGGCAGAGAGGGAGTGTTGACTTGCATGCATGCACTGTGGCACACAATGGAGGAATTCCGGCTTGGCAGATCTAAAGGGGGCCGGGTTGAAGAAGGTCAAAGAGTGACAGGGACAAACTGAGAGAGCTGAAGAGCAAGTGTCTGGGCTTTTTATTGAACACTGAATGAGAAGAACAAGTCAATATGGAAGACCAATGGGAGATACCAGGAAGATAGTCAGCTCACACACAAAAGAATAAACCTGTCTTAGAAGATACACAACCAGGAGGTCCCTTAGAAGTGAGTATGGGGAGACACCAGCTTCTCTACTTTGGATATGTCATCAGGAAACACTAATCACTAACAAAGAATTTCCTAATGGGTAGAGAATCAGCCACAATTCAAGGGAAAAACTGAGATGGATGGTCACAACAGCCATAAAAAAGAACTCACACATACTCAGTGCCATGGTGAATTACTTAATATGGCTCTGTAGCCACAAGTCTTTGTGACTCTCACATCATGTTTAAGTGAAACTATGCAAATATGTTCCTACACACACACACACACACACACACACACCATCAAGGGAATTGGATAGCTTATTGTGTTAAAAAATAAGCTGTGTGGAACCTGTGCTGGAAAAGTGTATGGATGGACTTGACTGGGTCATCGTTTTCATCGGAGAGGAGGGACAATTTTGAGTATGGCATGATGTCCTCACCTATGGACCAGACAGAAAGGTCCCAGGGCAACTACCACTTCCAGAATCCTCCTCTAAAGGGCTCCTTCTGCTATTAACAAAAGACCCCCAACTCTCTAGCCCAGCAATAGCCTAGGGTGGGAGTCTGGCCCAAGGGCACTCAAGAACCAACAACATTCAGCCCAGCAGTGTCCTAATTCTTCACAAAAGAAACAAAACCCAAGAAGGCGGTGTGCATAAAAGGGTGTCCTTGGAGGTTAAGACCCTGAAGTTATACTACCCTGCAATAAGCAGTCAGGCACAAAGAATAAGAGGCACAAGGGTGAGATGACAACTCTGTGTCAGAGAGAAGCAGAGCTGTCACAAGGTAACTTCTGGGTGCTTCAACCTCAACCAGTACAACAATGGCCCCAACCACATTGGTTCATGGGTGCAGTGTGGACTAGTTTCATCATTATCAAGTGGGCAAAGAAGATGGGTTCTTTTTCTTAGCTGAGAAGCTGAACAGAGACAGCTGAAGAAGCTGAACATCCAGAAGTCACATTGGAGAAGAAACAGAGCAAAATGGCAGTAACTCTATGGAAGCCAAGAGGACTTATCTATGAACCTATCTGAGATGCCCCTTGGGAATAGTAGCATTTGATAGGAAATTGGCCAAATTTACAGTACCAACTTGTAGTCAGAATGAAAGCAATACTGCTTTTTTATCTGTAACTGAAAACCTATTTGAACTTCAGACTGATATAACCTTGATTGTCCTTTACCTCTCTCCATTCAATGTTGCTCTGACTGAGGAAGGCTACAGTGATTAAGGCTGTGCCAAGTAACATCATCAGTCGTCATTTTCACCTCTGCTGGGGCTTAGGAAGCCACATTCCAGAAGACAGAGTCAACCAGACAACAGGGAGCACACAGCGGGAAATATCAGCAATTCTGCTGCCAGTCAGTAGGCTTTCTTGGCAGCGAGGGCTGGTTCCTTGGAGTGTGGTCCATTAGGCAGGGCAGTCAGAGAGCAGTCATAGCCTCCTAAGCACTTGAGAGCTGGAAAGTCCAGAGGGATAGCTTCTCCCATTGTCTCACATCACAGATGAAGAAGCTGATGAGGATTTTATGTGGCCCCTGTAGGAGTGTTACACAGCCATGCCCTTCGCCTCTCTCATCCCACAGCCTCCACATCCAACTGACTTTCCCACCCCATCCATCTCCTCCAGTTGAGTACTTAGGGCACCACTTGTGCAGATGTAGGTTGACCAGAAACACCACTTTGATTACATGGCCTTCAACGTGTCTAGAGCCTAAGAAGTTGTAAGCTTGATGATGATGATGATGATGATGATGATGATTATGATGATTCTGGATTACATTGTCTGCCCCTTCAAAAGGTATTGGAGCAGAGAGGCAGCGTAAGACAAAACACTGAGGCTGATAGATGTCTCTTTTGCCCTCTCCTTTTGTCTTCTTGCTTGCCAGGATTCTGCATCTGGATTCAGTGCTCATGTGGCCTTCCATCCTTGGGAGCTGTTGGTGTCCCGCCACATTCCTGTGGATCTTGGGTCCACATGTCTCTGCATTCTCCATTCTGTGATCTTCCAGCTTCCAGCTTTGCTTCTTGTTTAGATTTGTCTTCCTGCTTTTCTGTAAGCAGTTGCATGAATCTGCAGGGTCTCTAGCTGGCGTCTGACCCATGCATGTGAGTTGGACTTGGCTGTAAAACTAATATATAAAACTCTTTCTCGACAGAAAGCTATTTCTTGTATGAGTGCCACAATTTTTGTTTTTCTAGAAAAGTCAGTCTACCACAGAACATAAGGCAGCTATGAGTCTGAAACTCAAGACGGTGGGTCTGGGTATCCCTGTGGATGCAATATCATTTAAGAATTGGGTTATTTGCTGTGCTAATGAACACACACCATTATAGAGTGTATCTTACCGATCACTTTTGAGATCCAAAAGTCACAGATCAGTGAAAACCAGCAAGCACACACAGGAGAAAGACAGAGGTCAAGTGGAAATCTCCAAGGGGCCAAGGAACACTGGCCTCAGAGAAACTAAGACCAATAGTGCAGAATGGAAAGAGAGGGAGCCCTTCTCTAAGGCCGGTGACCTGATTTCAGAATCCAAGTCTCCGAGATTGTAAGAAAATCAATGTCTCTCCATTAAGGCCACCCACTTGTGGCATTTCTGTTACATCTGCAGAGAGAAACCCAGATAATAGCAACAACATGACTATGAAAAGCATCTGTGCCAGTTACATAATCCCCTGTCAACTTGCAAAGGGATGGAGTCTAGCCAGTCAATCAGGTCATCGCAATGAGGCCTCTGTGTGGGCATGACCATCTCCTGAGGATGGTAGGAACTCCTGTCTTCTCCCCAATGGCAGGAGACTCTCTACTTCATCTTCCTGCTGAGGAGCCACATGGAGCGACACTGCTGCAGCCAGAGCCCTGAAGCTGGAGGAGCTAGGTGGAGAGCCCTTCCAGTGCTGAGATGCTTTCACCATGACTGAATACACAGACTTTCCACCCACTGGCCTGTGATAGTCCTGCATTCAGCATCATTGTATGACTCTGTGAGTCTAAGAAGGAATTTATGGACTCATACCGATACATGGGCTAATATTGGACTTAGGGACGTGATCTGAACTGGGTTGGCATGCTTTCTTAATGTACACCTGCTTAGCATCTTACGAAGTCGATGCTATTATTCCTGTCATACTAATGAGGAAATTGAGGTTGAAATGTCAAGTAAAGCAAAACCACTGGCATCAACTTGGTTCTATCTCATGGTGACCAGATAGGACAGAGTGCAACTATTCCATTGAGTTTCTAAGAAGCCCTGGTGGTGTCGTTGGTGGTGGTGTACAGATGGGGCTGCAATTTACATGGTCAGCAGTTTGAAACTGCCAGTAGATCTGAGGGAGAAAGACTGAGCTTCTGCTCCCACAAACAGTTATAGTCCTGGAAACCAACAGAGGTGACCATGAGTCAGCATTGTCTCAAAGTGAGAGACAGAGAGAGAGAGAGAGAGAGAGAGAGAGAGAGAGAGAGCTTTACAGAAGCAAACTGCCACCTCTTGCGCTTCTGCGGTGTTTGGTGGGTTTGAAGGTTGACCACGGGGTTAGCAGCTGTGGTAGTTACAGAATTTCATGTCAACTTGAAGATATATAAAAGTGTAGGGGTGGTATTCAACCTGTCAACCCGGTCACAGCCAGATGATGCCTCCTGGTGGGCACGGCCTTCTCATATGAAGGGCCCTGGGAACTTCCTCCTCTCTCTCTCTCTGCCTTCACCTTCCCGCTGGGGAGCCCCTCAGAAACCTGCCCTGGAGCTGTTATCACCGCCATGGGATTTGCGTGACTTTGCAGCCTCCAACCTGCGGCATTCCTGCTCTGAGCATCATTGCTTGTGACTGCGTGAGTCTGAAGAGGGACTTAGGGACTAGTATCAGACTTAGGGAGTCGAGTTGCACTTAGCTAGCTTGTTTTTGTGATATACGATTACTTCCTGATATAAAGCTCTTTCTTACACGTATTTGAGTGCCCCTGGATTACTTTCTCTGGTCCACCTGCCCTAACACAGCAGCAGAGTGCTGATCCACTGTGGGTGTTCCTGGTTGCCTGTGTTCTCCTCTTAGAAGGGGCAAAGACGTCAGTCTCAATGAACTAAAGGATATTTTGACTTAATTCTCTGAGACTGGTTCCCACTGGCCATTTCCCACCGCACCCCTCACCTCCGCACCCCCACCCTCCCCCACACACACAGTGCCTTGGAGGCTTCAGCCATAAAGATGAGGATAGGGGACAGGGAGGACTGGTGAGCAAAACAGCATCTTCAATACTAAGCAAAATATTAGTTTCTTACTGTGTGAGGATAGAAAATCGAGGTGCACAGTGGTCTTGAGAGTCAGACTTGAGAAAAATCCAGTCGACTACATTTACCATCCTAGTCATTTCCTAACCCATTTAAATGTGATTCTAATTGCATACAACAACTAATTTCGTTCATTAGGGTTCAATTAAATTCATCTGGAACTCAGGATAATGGCCTTGTAGTTGCACAACCATATTAAGAGATGAAACATAATCTCTCTTGACTCCATTTCTTCTGACAAAATAAAGTTCCGTTACTAATGAGCTCACAACACAAAGCTCCTTTTGTAAATGGCCACAAAGGGTGCAAATTTATGAACAGCCGGGGGTTTTATTACCGCCATCAACATCCATTTCCTTTCTTCCCAAAGCACACAGAAATTGGTAAGGGATCTTTTCCCCTCATTCCGGCCTGTGATGTGGGGGGCCGTGGTGAGTTTGTCATTGTTGCTTTAAGGTACGATTCACAGAGACCCGACAGATAATAGACCCAAGCACTGCTCTTACATCCTCCTCAAAATTATTGCTAGGTTTGAGCCTATTGTTGCAGCCTCGGTGCCCGGATGTCTCATTGAGGGTGTCTTTTGCACTGACATCAGTTACCAAGCGCGGCGTCCACGTCTTCTGACAACACAGCCAGAGCACCGAAGACGAAGTCTCGCCATCCTCATTTCCAAGACGCATTCCAGCCAGACTTCTTCCAGTGCAGATTTGATTGACCTTCTGGCTCGTTTTTATGAGCCATCAGATCTGCTCTGGCTCACAGAACCCTATCAAAGCAGAATGAAACGCTGCACCATGCTGACAATTGCATCTCTGAGCCCATTGTTACGGCGACAGTCTGTTCATTTTGTTGAGAGACATCTCCCCTTCTTGCATCTCCTTGGACCCTCTACTTAACCAAGCATAATGTCCTTCTAGGAAATGGTGTCTCCTGGTGACATAACCAAAGTATGTCACATGAGTTTTGCCATCCATGCTTCCAAGGAGCATGCTGGTGGTACTTCTCCATCACAGATTTGTTTGTCCTCTGGAAGTTCCTGGGACTTTCAATCTTCTTCATCATCACCATCATTCAAAGGCCTTGACTCCTCTTTGGTTTCCCTTAGATCCAGCTTTCACATGCACACTAGGGGACTGGAGAGGCCATGTCTTGGATTGATGCACCTTAGTCCTTCTAGAGACTAAGAGGTGCAGAGGGGTGAAGCAAATAGCTTCGTAACCATATCATAATGTGATAGGTTTATTGTGCCAACCTGACCAATAGGAATATGATGGGATTACTCAATTCACAGTTTGAGGGCAAAGAAATACATGACTCTGCAAGGTCCACCCCATCTCTCTTGCTCTCTGGTGATCAGACCAGAGTGCTGCTACTTTAGCTAGTTCTTTGTCTCAACTTGGGTCTACACTACCTGTGGGCCAGGACAATCTGTGGATTGTGGATTTTGTCTCTAGACCTTGAGGCTCCTTCTAAACCTGCTTCACCATGCTGCTGGTGCATACATTGCTTGAACTTGAGACTAGTGGATCCTGTCGTCTTGTGTTGCTTGAGTACAATACCCCATCTGGGCCTGCTTCGCTAAGCTCCTGGGCTACTGACTATTGCTGACCCACCCTACAGTCTGCTTCCTGTGGGCAGAATCTGTCTGCCTTGCCTAAGGGAAGACTTAGCAGTCCGCATCCTTGACTTGGACCCAGCATCCCACATGAGCCAAAAGGACTTCGTGTATATTAACTGTTGCACAAAAGTGAGCTGAACTGAGCCCTCTGTACTGCTATATGGACTAATTATCTGGCATATTCCTTCTTCCTGTATAAACCTGTCATCTTAAGTATATATAATCATAAGTGTAAGAGTTTTGCTTCTGTAGAAAACCCTGCCTAACACAATTGGTAGCAGGAGTGGTTCTAGAAAAACAAGACCATAAATACGGGCTTTCCAAATTGGTTCTCCTACATAATTAGGCCTGATAGCATTGAGAATTCTGCCCCTACTCCTAAAAGCATGGATAAGTTTACCATTCTTACTATGTGTGTTGTTAATCCATGGTGTGCATCACAAAGCTAATATCCACCAAATCCCCAGCAATCAATGAAGTGCTGGTGAGAGGAAAGGCTCCAGTGACTGTGTGTTTGATATTTTCAGCAGTTTTGTTGGGATAAGAAACATAGGGAAGTTGGTTGGCTGGTCCTCCTTACAACAGAAAATGTGATCAAGGAAAAGGATCATCTCAGAACCTCAGAAGCATGTCTCAAGTGTCTAATAAAAGACCTAAAAACTTCTGCATGTGCTACAAAGGAGAGCCTTCTCTCTTCTAGTAATACAGCTGACATTGCCAAAAATAAAATCCAGAGTCTCATGTTATGAGTAGCCGAATCACAGCATCAGCTGAATGGCCGATCTAGAACAGTGTCTGATATTAAAGTAAGGGAATTAATTGGAAAGCATTGGGACCCTGAAATCATGGGTTGGGAGCACCTGGGTTGATGAACCAGAAGAGAACACTGAGCCCCTACAGTCAATTGAGCCATCCCAGTCAATAGATCCACAGCTCCCACCTGAGGTGATTAATCAACTATCAGTAAAACAATTCACACCTGAGCAGATTAACCAACCTGTTCAAGCTGAAATGCTACATGGGGCTTCATCTGGAGTATTGCCTGTAGGAGATACCTTACAAGATATGGCTGAGAGGCTCCCAAGAAAAAACCCACCACCCATTATTTCCTCTAAACTGAGAATTAAGTCTCAGAAAGTTCCTAAAGGTGAGGTTCAGGTGATGACTCAGGAAGAAATGTGCTATGATCATAAAGAGCTGCTCAAATTTTCTAATATGTATAAGCAGAAGCCTGGGGAATATCCATGGGATTAATTACTAAGGGTGTGGGATACCAATGTAAGGAATGTAACATTAGACCATTCTGAGTTACTTGCTAAGCACAGATTCTTCTTTCAGCAAGAGAGGTTAAGGGAGGATCTAAGAGCTTATTTGGTTGGTTCACTGAAGGCAGCCTAGACGACCCACTTGAGGTGCCTGACCTACCTTGGTATACTGTAAAAGAAGGCATCCAAAAGCTTAGGGAAATTGGAATATCGGAATGGGTCTATCAGAATAATCTCATAGACCCAAAAAAGGAGTGCTCCGAGGACATACCTTTCACCCCAACCATCCGTAACCAGTATGTGAAGCACACACCAGCATCTCTGAAGACTCCCGTGATGGCTGTTTTATGTGCACCAAGATTAACAGTGGGAACTGCCCTAACTGAGCTCTGACATTTGCCTACAATGGGGCTGATTGGGTCCCGTGGTGCTAGAGGGCAGGTGTCTGCCCTGAATCAAGAGACGGTGGGCATGGTTATCAGCAAGGATTCCACCATAATCAGAACAATCTCTCTCATGTGGTTTTATGACGTTGACTGCTTAGCCATGGGGTCCTCGGAGTGAAATACATGGGAAACCTGCTGTGGCAGTCACCTAATCTGGTGTCAGTTTGAGGATAAGGAGTGGAGTGGTGGAGTCTAGTCTGGCAATCTGCGGCACGGCTAGCCAATGAGACGTCTGAGAATTCTGGGAAACGTGATCATGCCTTCTAGGAGGCGGAGACACTCTCTCAGTTCACTCCCTTGGAGACTCTCCACTGACAAGGCTGACTTCCTGTGAGACATCCCTGAGGAGAAGCCACCTGGAGCTACGTTAATGGCCTGAGCCGGACAAGCCACAGGGATGCCACCAGACCTCTGAAACTGGAGGAGCCACTGGAGATCCCCATCAGCACCACTGAGATGTTTACAACACCACTGGCTTCAAAGGCATTCTACCCATCTGGCTTGTGGTCATCTTGCATTCGGTGTCATTATATGTTTTGTGAGTTTGAAGAAGATTTTATAGACTGGTACCGGACATATGGGCTAATATCCGACTTATGACCTTGGACTGGACTGGGTTGGGATGTTTTCTTAATGTACAGTTGCTCTTGTATCTAAAACTCTTTCTTATACACGAGTGTTTATGAATTTGTTTCTCAAGTCTACCTGGACTAACACACCTGCTAAATATTTACAAGATCTATACAAGCAGAAGAATGCTAGATCAGGTGAATAGCAGTTTGACTCAAATCATCAGAATATAAAGTCATTACCCCCTCAATCAATTCCCAGACCTAAGCCAGTTTACAGACCCATAATCTCTTGAATGAGGGGAAGGCCAGGTCCCTTTGAAGGACCCTGTTACATCACCAAGTGTTTATTCTGTTAGTGTTTCTTCTAGCTTTCTCCAAAGAGATATTGGATCTGAACTGACATTAATTCCAGGAGACTCAAAATGTTTCAAAGGTCCATCAGTCAGAGTGGGGGCTTATAGAGGTCCTTACAAATGGAGTTTTAGCTCAGATACACACCGTGGGTCCAGTGGGCTCCTGAATCCATCCTGTGGTTATTTCCCCAGGTCCAGAATGCATCATTAAAATAAAAATACTTTGTAACTGGCAGAACCCCCATAGTAGAACACTGAAATATGGAATGAGTGCTATTATGGCAGAAAAGGTCAAATGGACACCATTAGAACTGCCATTGCCTAGGAAAATAGCATTATTTTCCAAAAGCAATATTGTATTCCTGGAGGGATTACAGAGATTAGGGCCACCATCGAACACTTGAAGGATGTAGGGCTGGTGATTCCTATAACATCCCTATTTAACTCACCTATTTGGCCTATTAAAAAAATAAAACAGATGGATCTAGGAGAATGACAATGGATTACCAAAAACTTAACCAGGTGGTGACTCCAATTGCAGCTGCTGTTTCACCTGTGATTTCATTGCTTGAGCAAATTAATACTTCTCCTGACACTTGGTATGCAGTTATTGACCTGGCCAATGCCTTCTTCTTAATACCAGTCTCAAAGGTAAAAGGATCACCAGAAGCAGTGTGCCTTCAGCTGGCAGGGGCAATAATACACTTTCACAACTCTCCCCCAGAGATACACCAACTCTTCCACTCTATGCCACAATTCAATCTGAAGGACATTAGATCACCTGTCTCTTGCACAAAATGTCGCACTAAGAAAGATGTATCAAAGCCTCTAGATTCATTGGTGCATCTGCATGTAAGAGTTGGAAAATCAAGATAAAAAAGATTCAGGCAACCTCCACCTCAATATAATTTCTAGGGGTCCAGTGGTGTGGGGAATGTCCAGACTTTCCCACTAAAGTGAAGGATAAGCTATTGCATCTGCTCCACACCCAACAACTAAACAGGAGGCCCAACACCTAGTGGACCTCTTCAGATTTGGGAAGCACCATTTGGTTGTGCTACTCTGACCTACTTATCAAGCAACACAGAAGGCCGCCAATTTTGAATGGAGTCCAGAACAACGAGAGGCTCTGCCACTGGTTCAGGTTGCTGTGCAAGTACTATCACTGGGACCATAAGATCAGTGTCAGTCTTATAGAGAGATACTGTGTAGTATCTTTGACAGGCCCCTTTTGGCAAATCACAGTGTAGACCTGTGAGCTTTTGAAGGAAAGTTCTACCATCCTCTGCAGACAATGATTCCCTTTTTGAAAAACAGTTGTTGGATTGTTACTGAGCCTTAGTGAGACTGAACCCCTCATGATGGACCACCAAGTCACCAAGCTTCTAATCATGAACTGGATATTATAAAGCTGGATGTGCACAGCAACACTCCATTGCTAAGTGGAAGTGGTATATGCGAAATCGGGCCATAGTAGGACCTGAAGGTACAAGTAAGTTGCATAAAGAAGTGGCCCAAATGCCCAAAGTCTCCATTCCTGTCATCGTAACTTCCTTCTCTCAGTCTGCACCATGGTCTCCTGAAGAGTTAGCTATGATAAACTGAGGAACAGGAAATCCATGATTGGTTTACTTGTAAGTGGACAGCAGCAGCACTACAGCTCCTTTCTGGGATCTCCTCAAAGAACATATGTGAAGGAACATCCTCCCAATGGGGTTAACTTCAAGCAGTGCACCTGACCATTCAGTTTTCCTACATGGAGAAATGGCCAAATGTGAGATTGTATACTGATTTTGGGGCTCTAACAGCTTGGCTTATGGTCAGGGAACTGGAAGAAATGTGATTAGAAAATTGGTGACAAGATGTGGGGAAGAGACACGTGGATAGGCATCTCTGAATGAGCCAAGAAAGTAAAGATAATCATGGCTTATGTGAATGCTCAACAAAGGGTAACCTCTAAAGAGGACTTAAACAATCAAGTGGATAAAATTACAAGTACTGTGGTGACTAGTCCTCTTTCCTTTGCCACTCCTGTTATTGCCCAATGGGCAAATGAACAAAGTGGACATGATGGCACAGACGGAGGTTATGCATGGGCACAGCAACATGGACTTCCACTCACCATAGCTGACTTGGCGACTGCCACTGCTGAGTGCTTCATTTGTCAGCAGCACAGGCCAACATTGAACCCAAGATATAAGACCATTCCTCGGGGTCTTATATCAGCAACCAGCAACCTGGTGACAGGTTGATTACATAGGACCACCTCCATCATGGTGGGGGCAATGTTTTGTTCTTACTGGAATAGACACCACTCTGGATATGGATTTGCCTTCACTGCACACAAAGCTTCTGCCAAAACTACCATTCGTGGACTTATCCATGAATAATTTATTCGTGTCTCATCCACCAGCATGGCAACCCACGTAGTTGGATCCGTAGCATTGCTTTGGATCATGGAACTCACTTCACAGCAAATGAAGTGCAGCAGTGGGCCCATGCCCATGGAATCCACTGATGGTATCATGTTCCTCATCATCCTGAAGCAATCCATGGATTGTGGATCGTGTCTCTGGAACTTGAGGCTGCTTCTAAACCTGCTTCATCATGCTGCTGGTGCATACATTGCTTGAACTTGAGGTTGGTGGACCCTGTCATCCTGTACTCATTGCTTGAGTACAATACCCCATCTGGATCTGCTTCACTACGATCCTGGGCTACTGACTGTTGCTGACCCACCCTACAGTCTGCTGCCTGTGGGCAAATCTGCCTGCCTTGCCTAAGGGAAGACTCAGCATTCTGCCTCCTTGACCTAGAGTCAAAGAGACTTCTCGTATATTAACTGTTGCACAAAAGTGAGTTGAACTGAGCTCTCTGTACTGCTAATTATCTGTTATATTCCTTCTTGCTGTATAAGCCTATTCTCATCCTCTTATGTACAATCATAAGTATCCTGGTTTTGCTTCTCTAGACCCTGCCTAGCACACATCGGCAATTGCACATCTATAGCCTGTGGTGTGTGATGTCACAAATTTCTGCAGGACGTCATCTTTTAAGTACATCTTTCCATTTCCATACTTATAGGCAACAGATCCTCACCTGGAGCCCAAACATCTCTGTTTCCTGCCCAGATGACCCACACCTGTGCCTTTCTGCAGCTTCAACTAAGGAGCAGTTTGCTCTCTAGAAGGTCAGGAAGTCAGGAGCAGCTTGTATAGGTGGCATGAGTTGGCCATGGAGAACATGGGAGTCCTCCCATCTTTGGTGACACATGACTTTGTCCGTGGGCAAGCATTGCAATGCCAAAATGTCCCATGGCCCCCATTTCCCTTTTCGGAGTCCTGCTTGTGTTCATAGTTTACTGCAGCTGGTAGTGTCCCTGCCCCTGGTCAATTGTGTGTCCCTCTCAAGTCTGGTGGTGCTAATGTTGTGCCCAAAGTACGTGGCCTTAGTCTCCAGCAAAGGGAGAGCCTATGAAGCACATGAAGGGTTTGTAATATGCCGGAGTTCTGAAGAGAGACCAGAAAAATCCAGGCCATTACTGCCAAGCTGGTTTTCTTGGCTGTTATCTTCCTCCTGTGGCATGGCTGTGTGAGTACAAAGCACCAGTCTTTAGATCAATAATCAAGCCAAATCACGTGTACCATCCAGTCCCTTTAAGGCCCATGCAGTCTGTGTAAAGTAAGGATACTCAAGCCTGAGTTTATGTTAAGAAGGTCGAACAACCTCAAAAGGAAGATAACAACAGTTACAGGACTTGAAAAATATCATTTATGTCACTGAAAGGTACATGTAGAAATGGTTGAATTGTGATGTACATCGTCAGCAACAGTCACAAAACAAGAATTTAAAAACAGAATGCAGGTAGGTAGAATGCGGATGAGGATCTGTTCTCTGAAACCTTTTGAGTTTTAGCCACAAGTTTTAGAATTAGATTGTAGTAATCTCATACGCACTGTCAAAAGAATGGCATCTTAGTCTTAGAAGAAATACCAAAAGGCTACTTAGGAGTGAGGATGAACTTTGTCCTGTTTATCAGGAAGGACCAAACACAACAAAAAGACAACATGTTTGGTCCATGAAAATTAAGACAACCCTCCATGAGATGGATAGATGCCCTCGCCACAATAGACTCCAAACACGGCACTGCTTGGCCCAAGCCTGGACATCCATCATTTCTTTCTGTTACAGACTTGAGAAGACCATCATGACCCAGGTCTGACTCAACAGCAATTAGCAGCAGTAATAAAATCGATGCATTCACATGCCCTGGCATCCGACATCCTCGTTTGTCGTACCATGGTGGCTTACATGTTGCTCTGATACTGGAAGGCATGTATTTCAAATACCCCAGGATCACCATGGTAAAAAAAGATTTCAACAGATCTTCTGGACAAAGAACAGAGGAGGAAGATTAGCCACTGAAAATTGATGAATAGCAGAACTTTGTCTGACTAATGCTAGACGATGAGTCCCTCAGATTGGGAGTCACTTGAAGGGCCAGGGAAGAGCTGCCTCTTCAAAGTAGAGTCAGCCTTAATGATGCAGATGCAACAAAGTTCCAGGAGCCTCATTTGCTGATGGGGCGTAATTTGGAATGAGAAGAAACCACTGAAAACACCCATTGATAAGAACCATGTGGAATGGACCAAGTGTGAACCTAGGAAAATTGGAAATCATCAAAAATGAAGTGGAATTGGTATCCTAGGAATTTGCAAAATGAAATGAACTGGTATTGGCTCTTTTCCATCAGGCAGTCAGAAGGTTTACTTTGCTAGGAATGGCAACTCTAAGTGGAATTGTGTCATAATCATCATCCAAAAGAACATCTCAAGATGCATCTTGAAGTACAATGCTATCTGTGATAGGATAATATCTATATGCCTGCAAGGAAGACCCGTTAATACAACAATCATGCATATTTATACACCAACCACTCATGCCATTGATAATGAAAAGACCAAGCTGAAATTTGCTTTCAGCATGGAATAGCTAAAGTAAATGGTAGAAATTATGAAGTAAATTGACTGAATGGGACATTTCAAAGGGCATCTTGCGTTAAAAAAACAAAGGGGGAGAACACAGAGCATATAGCCAGTAGAAAAAAACTGAAACAGACTCAAGCTTAAAGGTTTAATAATATTAAGGGAATTTATAGGCAAAAATACTGAATGTCGAATCACTGTAACAAAAAGAATTGTTTGCCATTCAACTATTTCAGCTATATACAAGTATGTCCAAGAACCAAAGAAAGAAGTCCAACCAGCACTGAAGACATTAGTGAGAAACAAGGTTCTTCAAGAGGAAGAGGAGCCAAAGTCGGCAAGGATTATATTTCACTTGGAGGATCCCCAGTCAACATGTAGGGGACAGCAGTCAAGAAATCAAATGACGTAGTGCATTGGCAAATACGCTACCCAAGTCCTTACTTTTTCAGCAATGTGGTTTTCATGTGTTCTTCTGAGCTGCACACTCATCTACCCAATGTCGTTGGTCTGACTAAAGATCTCTCATTTCTTCAGGGGACGAGACAGTCATGTCACCTGAAGCACGTTCCCTAAATTCCCTAAGCTTTAGTGACTTTCTTCATTGCCTAAACCAAATCAAGCTAACACACAAAAAAAAGCCAAAGACCAATTGTCATCAACTCACACTGACGGCCATGGAACCAATGGTAACTCACAGCAGCTCTCTAAGACAGGGTAGGCCCACCCCCTGTGAACGTCCAAGACTGTCATGCTATACGGGAGTAGAAAGCCTCGTCTTTCTCCAGAGGAACAACTAGAGGTTTCCAACGGCTGATCTTTCAGATTGCAGCCCAATGCGGCTATAAAAAATGTAACACCAAATAGATGCTTTTAAAGAATAGAAATGTATTGTCTTCATTTGGAGGCTAGATGTCCAAATGGCAGCATCGGCTCTCAGAGGGAGTCCTTCCTTATGGGTAGCTCTGAGAGTTCCTGGACTTGTACAGGGTCATGCCACCTTTTCCCTGTGTTTCTGCCTATTCTGCTCTTACCATGGGCAGGATTGAGATTCAGGATGCACCCTACTCTAGGATGACTCATCGTGGTGGTTACATAACCTGGTGTCAACTTGTGAAGGGGTGGAATCTAGCCTGTCAATTAGGTTGCAGCTTGATGACCTCGTTTGGGTGTGCAACAGACAAGGAACTCTCTGGAAGCCATATACACACAGATTCTCTGCTTCTTCTTCCTCCTGACAAAACACATGGAGCTACACTAGTCCTGGAGATGGAGGAGCCCCATGGACACCCCTGCCAATGTTGAGATATTTCTACTGCCACTGGATCCATAAGACTTTTTAACCACTGGCCTGTGATCTTCCTGTGTTCAGCATCGTTTCATGTGTTGTGTGAGTCTGGAGAGGAATTTATAGATTGGTAACAGACATATGAGTTAGTATTGGACTTAGCACCTTGATCTGGACTGGGCTGTTTTCTCAATATACAATTGCTCTTGTATAAAAAACTCTTTCTTATGAGTGTCTCTGAATTTGTTTCTCTAGTCGATCCTGACTAACACACCATTAACCCAACAAAAGAAATCTTCTATGTTCAAACAGAATCATATTTCCAAGTACAGAAGTGTCAACGTAACTTTTTTTTTGAGGGCGGGAGCACAATTTAATCCATAACCCAGATGGCCTCCATAGGGAGGTAAAATAAGACTTACTTTGTCACCTTCTTAAACAATCAAACCCCTCACTGCCATCTAGTCAATGCTGATTCATGAACACCCTATAGGACAGATACAACTGCCAGATGAGTTTCCAAGACGCCTTCCATGGCTAACATCACCCATACTAGATACCTTTGAGGAAGGTCTGTTTCCTCAAGGTGAAAGCCTGTTTGGAAGAAGAGCTCTGGGTTTCCAAGTTGCCTCCCACTTACTGAGACGTTCCAGCCTTCTCAGGTCTGAAAGGATTCCCAGCATGGGTCAGGGCCTGCTACTTGAGAAAATGGTTAACAGTTCCAATGACTGACATTGGGATTCTCAGAAGAGTTCAGTTCATGGCACAATTGAGCCTTGCAATGAACCAATTACTTCTTGTAATGAGAATGCCGCAGGATTTCTGGTTAGCTTCAAGTTTATGGGCCTGCTTTATCTCTGAAATGAAGACTGCTCCATTTCAGATCTCCTTTTACTTAAAGGCGGAAATAAAGCACAATGTCATCTTGCAGCAGATATTCCTCCCAATGACTATTCATAAGCCCTCCAGGGCAGTTGCAGTAACCTGCACATCAGTGCCTTGTTCCACATCTCATGGATGCAGAGACAGGGAGCAGAGCCATTCGTTTCTATTAAAAAGTGCGTGCCATCAGACCGACTGACTCATGGTGGCCCTGCGTGTGTCAGAGTAGAGTGGAGCTCTGGTGGGTTCTCAAAGACTATTTTTTCAGTGCTCTTTTCCAAAATGCCTCTGGGTTGATTTGAACCTCCAGCCTTGAGAATATCTCCCGACCATTTGCACCACATAGGGACTCTGAAGAAATGGAATAGGCAGCCAGTCTGAGTTCCCGTGGTTAACACAAAGGAGAAGAATCCAGATCAATGTCTGGATTGGCAGAGGTCAGACATGCCACGCCTCCACATTCCTTTACCCTATTCGAAAACCAACCATCCCTCCCATGACACACTATTTCTCTGCCTATACCCTCTCCATGGCCACACAGAATTCAGTCAACATTCAAGATGGAGAGCGTTTATTAGGAAAGCTAACAGGTAACTACAGGTCGGGGTCAGGAAACATTAAGAATGCAGCTCTTTAGTCCCCAGTATCTTTTCAGCCTTGCTAGCAGGCACATCTCCCACTAGTCCCCAGCCTCTCAACCCACATGGTCACCTGATCTCAACTCTGCTCATGTGTTCTGACCCTCCTTTAGTGTGGACCAATGCCTACAAAGCCCCTCTCCTCTGCAAGCCAGCCTCCTGCCTAAAGACTTTCAGCTTTACTCTTTCCCTGGGCCAAGAAGCTCACCCTTTCATCTCATGGTTTGGGTGCAGCTCCTCTGCTCTGTCTCATGGTCCCAATGGGTGCTTTCGCCTTTAATCCTTTGCTACCACCATTACTTTACCCAGAGACTTTTCATGTGCCCCATTGGTGGCTTTTCACTGGTGACAAGAGGGCATTTTCCTCGGTTTCTGCTTCTCAAATGGCTCGATTCAGACCCAGCAGACTGGTGAAACCAACCAACCCTCATATTAGTTTCACACAACCTTCCTTGCACGGCCCCACCCAACCCTTTGAAGGGAGCTTTTGAGACTACAAATAAAAGAGTTCATTGCAAGCTATTTCACTTCTCATAGATTCTGTTCATTCTTTCCCATTTCTAGATTTTCACACTTCATAACCCGGGAGCAGTGTTTAAGATGATTTGCGAGATGGTGTGATATTTTAGTGAGTGCTGCTGCTTCTCCATTCCTCCCTGGTTGAACAAAAACACAAGTAAACCGCCCCTCTCCCTAACAGCAGCAAACTGACAAGGACCACGCACACTCCTCACACGCAAAAGAATGAAAATGGGGTGAAATGTGTGGAGCCATTCTCTAGACTTCGGAGAAAGGGTTTGCAATTAGAATTACATTACAATTGTCACAGCTAGGCAATTTTTCCCCCTCCTTTTAAATACCAAGAGGGACTTGGACTGATTTCATGGGATGCATGCACACTAAAACGGCAGTTAGTATAATGCAAAGAAATTAAAAAGACAATTGAGGTGTCATTGAGTAAGTAAAAAGGCCTTCATGGTGTGCCTGGTGAAACCAATGACCCCTTTATGAGGAACACGATGACACGACATGCTCTCTCCACACAGAGAGTGCAGTTGTGGCCAGCTCTGTTTGGCAAAGGCCACAGGCAGTTGTGCTGGGTTGAGAGGCCTGACAGTGAAGGGAGACCATAAAACATAAAAACCACAGCTGTACTTGAGAGAAGAGGAGGCTGCATATTGTCTTCCCCGGAAGTCAATCCAAAATCTTGCTGACAAGTCAACTTGTACAGGACGAGCGATCCCATTTCGTTTAATTCCGCCTAATGCCTCAAGCAGGCCTACTTTCCTGGCATCTCACAGAGACGGCAGATCATGTCCAGTCAAACCCTGGGGCTGGATGATTCAAGCTCAGGCCCTTACTGAGAGAGAGGCCTATGCTGGTGGAGAGTATGTAGGGCTCATTTTCGGTCGGCTGGTGCCCAGCAGAGGTCGGCCATGAGGCATTCTGTCCAATGAGTCCTCGGGCAGCCCCTCGGGGAGCGGAGGTCAACTGTCGCTCTCTCTGCCAGTCCCATGCCAGGCTCTGTCTCCCTCCCCTCGGCCCTGGCTCTAGAGTTCGCCATGGCACTGTCTTTGAACCATAGGACGTTGCCAAAGATGGGCATGTGCCTGGGAGACTGGGCTCGCTCCCTTGGGCCTCTGTCCCAGACATGAGCATCCACCTGGGCTAGTGGTTTAGTGGTTATGACGTGGACTGTGAGCAACCAAAGATCTGTCCTCCCAGAGTTCCCCAGGGCGGTTCTACTCCAGGCTCGCTCTGAGTCCACACCGACTCTTGATGGCACAGTTCTGGTGAGTTTGGGTGAGTCATCGAGCTATCCAAAGGGCAGGAAGCACATGGAGCTAGTCCAACCAGTGGTCCGCACAGCCACCCACCAATCACGAGCAAAACTAGCCCTCGTGGCAAACCATTCTGAGGTTATGTGCTGTGACTTTCAATCCACTCACCAGACCAGTCGCTAAGCACTGTGGGAGCTTGGGTGACCCCTAACCCCACCTGTCCTTCTGAGCAGAGGGACTGGGGAGAGGGGGACTCTCAGTGATCTGTTTGAGTGAAAACTGGGCCCCAGAAAAGCCATCAGGGTTGGTAACATGGTAGCCCAGCAAAAATGAGGCAAAGCCCCTCTGTGATGGATTGAAGGGAAGGCTACCAGGGGTGCCCCCGCCCTGCTGATGAAGCTGAGGGGGCCTCTTGGGGTGCTATATATGAAGGGCAGGACTGGGCTTTGTGTGTGCTGGACATGCTGCTGGGAGAAACTTGTCCCTGGAGAAGGACGTCGTGCTTACACAAGAGCAGAGTCAGCCAGAAGGAGGAAGAGTCTTAAAGAGTCGGCTGACAGTGGCTGCAGCAATTGGCATCCACAAAGACCAAAGACCAGGGCAATGAAACAGCCTGTACATGGCCACGGGGTTGATCCCACCCAGGGCAGCCTTCTGAAGGGTTTCTGACGTGGCCAGTCCTCAAGGGAGCGGCCAGCCTGACCTTTCTCCTGTGGAGCACAGGGCGGGCTTGAATCCCCGCCCTGTGGTGGCAGCCCCAGAAGGGCCACTCCTTCGTCTCGATGGCAGCTCCCCCCACCCCAAACCGGTCTCCTCGAGACACAGGACCAACTCTTCAGGCGGGTCTGGAGAAAATGCAAAGCTTTATTTTTAAACACTAGTACATCTTTAGGCTGGTTTTATAAGAGAAAAAAATAAATCCGATTACAGTAGCTCCAAAACTATGCATCAAAGCGTATTTTTTTGTTGTTTTTTTTTGGTAAATTCTAATTTTTCTATTTTTTTTCCAAATACATCATGAAAGAAACATATCATTTTATAAATATCTACTCGGAATATGCGCTATGAAAAAAAAAAGGCGTTTAAAAATAGCAGTGGTGCCCCGCCCCCACCCCCACCCCCACCCCCCTGAGCTCCCTCTGTAAATATAGAAAAATCCCCCTACAATTCATAAGCATTATTTCCCGAGACTCATTCATTTCACTACGGCCGCACACTTGGTTCTCGTCAGACACGATCAGCAGGGCAAGAAGGTATACAAAAGTGTAAAAATCCTGTACAGAGGAATGCCGGGGGCAGGCGGGAGGCGCCGTACCGGCTCTGATGCTCGTGTGGCTTAAAAATGCTTCATAGAAAAATGTCTTCTATTATCATTATGACTATTAGTTATTATTACAAAAACGAGGAAGTGAGAGTCCATCCCTGACTGTGGAAAATAAATGACCACCCTCCCACCTGGGTAAGAGGCTCCTGTCGGCTGGCAGTGGGGAGCCAAGTCCCCATGTAGCTTCTGACCAGGTGCACCCCATGAGCCACCCGGGGCACCAGCCCAGCCCTGGCTGTGGCTTTGGCTTTCCGGAGGTGAGTGGTTTGCTGTGACTTCCCTCCATGTGGGGAAGCTCTTTGGGATCACAGAAGACAGCTGCGCTGAGTGAGAGCTTACCTGAAGAATGACCTGGACGGCAGGGTCCTGTACTACCTGCGGTCCCTGAAATCGGTCACTGCACACCGTGCAGCCCCCTGGCTGTCTCCCCCCACCCCAGCCCCACCTCCTCTTCCGGGGGCCTTGTGGACGGCAGCGGGGCCTGGAAACTACTCCTTCTTCTGGGACTTCAAGAAAGAGCTCGTCAGGAACGAGCGGTACCCAGGGTC
>PVJH01029121.1:0-26465 GCA_004026705.1 Nesogale talazaci | reverse complement strand
TAGCAGAAGAGCGTATGCAGAGGTGAATTGACTTCTGCTAATATTCACATTGAAACTACTTATGTACAAAAGAACAAGGCAATTCCTAGCCCAGCATCATCTTTAAAATTGCCACATCAATGAACATATAGGCTTAGTAGTAGAACAGCAGATGGGCATTGGCCCTCCACTCAAATATTTCCTAAAGGCAAGAACATTTCTATTAAATTGACATTCCGCGATTATTACCTTCCCAACCTGATCACTGAAGACAAATGTGTGCATAAGCAAAGGTGATGAAGAAAGCTGATGGTGCCAGGCTATCAAAAGATGTAGCGTCTGGGGTCTTAAAGGCTTGAGTAAACAAGTGGCCATCCACCTCAGAAGCAACAAAGCCCACATGGAAGAAGAACCCCAGCCTGTGTGACCATGAGGTGTTAAAGGGATTCAGTGCCAGGCATCAAAGAACTAAAATTATATCATTGTAAATAGGAGGGATTACAGATTGGTGACTCAAAGCCCATCAATAGGTGAAGCAACATCCTCTTACAGAGGGGTTGCAGGGAGGCAATAAGCCAGTTAAAGTTCAGTGTAGTAACAAGGAAATATGCATCTTCTAGTTCTCAAATGCTTCCTCCTACTCACTATGATGCTCCCAGTTCTAACAGACAAGTCTGGCTATAGCACTGGATGTACACTGGATTCGGAAACATAGGAAATTTAAGATAGATGTTCCCTCAGGATTAGTGATGGGAGTGGTGATACTGGGAGGGTAGAGGGATGGTGGAATAAAAGGCAACAAGTGAAAAAAAAAAGAAGGCAACAAGTGTGCAAATAAGACCTGCATACAATTGATGTATATATGGATCATGAGGGGCGTCTGCATGAGTACCCAATAAAATGATTAATTTAAAAAAAAGAATGAGAAGGGGAAAGAGGAGCTTATACCAAGGGCTCAAGTGGAAAATATTTGGAAATGAATGTGGCACTATGTGTGCAAATGTGCTTAATACAGATGATGTATTGATACAGAATGATACAGAATGTTATAATGATTGTAAGAGCTCCCAATAGATTTTTTAATTGCCATATCTGAGCCTATTCTTGCAGTCACTGCTGTCACTCAATCAAATTTCTTGAGGCACTTCCCATTATATGTATTATCTACTTTATTATGCATGATCTCATTTCCCAAATACTGGTAGTAATAATAATAATAATAATAATAATAATAATAATAATAATAATCCGCCCAAGTTATGTGAGATGAAGTCTTGCCATCTTTGTTTCTAGGTTCTATCCTACTGTCCATCCTACTAAGCAGATTTGTTTGTCCTTTTGGTACTTTATAATATTTTCATTATTCTTCAACAGCAACATAATTGTAATACATCAGTTCTTCTTCAGTCCTCCTTATCCAAGGTATGACTTACATATGCCTATGAGCTCATTGAAAATAGCAAGACTTGGGGCATGCAAACTTAAAAGTAATATCTTTGTTTTTTAGCTCTTTAAAGAGGTCTTGTGCAGCAGATTTATCCAATGGAATGATTCATCTGATTTCTTCACTGCTGCTTGTGGAATAAAGAAACACTGCTTGTGGAATAAAGAAATATGAAATTGACAGCTCATTATTTTCTACATTTATCAAAGATGATCTATTAATTCAATTTTAAATATGTGTGTTTCTTTTACATTAAATTGTAAGCCACAATGACAGTTGTTATCCTTGATGTATATCTTTAAGTGCTTCAAGTTTTCCTCACTTACAGGAAGCAAGGTTGTTTCATATGCATCCAAGATTCTTACTAAGTCATCCTTTAATGCTGTTGACACATTCTTCTTCAAACAGTCTAGCATCTTGGATTATTTGCATAGCATACAAATTGAAAAATTATGGTGAAGGATGCCAACACTGTTTCATATCTTTCCTGGTTTTAAAACTCCGAAGCATTTCCTTGTTCTTTGCAAAAGACTACCTCTTAGTCATGTTCAAGTTTTACATGAACACAAATAATTGTCCCAGAATTAGCATTCTTCTCAATGGTGTTTATAGTTTGCTATGATCCACATAGTGAAATGTCTTTCCATAGTCAATAAACACAAGTAAACATCCCTCTGGCACGTTCTGTTTTAACCAAAATTCTTTTGATGTCAGCATCTTTAACCCTCTTCACATTGTCTAAATCTGGCCTGAATTTATGACAGTTCCCTATTGATGGACCACTGCAACCACATAAAATTATGTTCAGCTGGATTTTTTGCATGAGATATTAATGAAACGGTTTCATATTTTCTAAATTCTATTGAGTGATGACTCAATTTTTCTTTGGAATGTAAACAAATAAGGACCTCAAGTCAGTTGGCTTGGTACTTGTTCCAAATTTCTTGGCATAGATCAATCAGTGTTTTATGAACTTGTCTAGTCATTTTAGTGGCTGTTGAGTCAGCCAATACCCAAAGACTTCTCTTTGGCTTGCTCTCTTTGTGCTGTTTGGATTTTTTCATTCACTTCCAATGGTTCTTGGTCATACTCTCTTGACATGCTGGTTGTGTTAGTCCAGGTAGACTAGAGGAACAAATTCAAGGACATGCATATCGATATAAGGAAAGGGTTTATATACAAAAGAAATGGGACATGGAGAAAGCATCCCAGCCCAGTCCAGTCCAAAGTCATAAGTCCAATATTAACTCATATGCCCAAAATCAGTCTATAAAGTCTTCTTCCAACTCACAAAGTCACAGGTCAGTGGGTGCAGAATCCCGGTGCTTGCAGGGCACCTCACCTCAGTCCATCAACAGCAGAAGCAACTCATTGCTGGCAGAGGTCTCCATCTGGCCGCCCCCGCTTCAGAGGTCTGGCTCCATTAGGGCAAAGCTGTATGGTCTCTCCGCTGGCTCTTCCAGCTTCTCAAACACTGCCAAATTGTCTTGTCCATGATTAATCATCTCTGAGACTAACTCCCAACAACTGGGGAAGATAGCTTCTCATCTTCACGAGGGAAATATCACGAGATTTCCCAGAAGTCTCAGGAGAAAGCCATGCCCACACAGAGGCCTCATTGACTACTCAATGGCTATCTCCAATTAACAGGCTAGACTCCACCCCTACATTTCAATCATAAAATTATCATAAACACATGACTGCCACACTGGTATATTGATAAGTTCTTTCTATTAGAGAGAACCCTTTGAATCTCGTCTATACTTGTTGCTTCCTGAATTTGTCAGTATATTCCCCACAGGAAGCAAGAACTAAACTCACTGTCATCGAGTCTTATCTCTCTCCCACAAATCTCACAGTGGTTTTGAATTGTAGATCTTGTAGTTAACAGTCCCATATGTAAGCACCACACGAATGTGTCTTGATTTCTTGTTTCATCAATTTTAGATTAAAGAAATCAGTAGAATTCTTCAAATTCTCTCACTAACTTTGGTTCTTGATGTAAATCTTAATATTAATTATATTATTTGAATTTATTTGTAGTTATAGTGATATTCTTTCCCAGACAGTATTGTACTTCAGGATAGGTCTTGATATGTTCATAAAGATTCGGTGCTATATCACATAAATGTATCAACCCTGGAATAGTAAACTAAATGTTTGGCTCAAAATGGCCAATACAAGCCATTTCATTCAGTTCTACAATACCCAGTATCTCAATTTTTATGTGTTATATTTCTTTTTTATAGCTTTCAATATTCTTTGATTCATACCATGTACATTCCACATTCTGATTAATTTATATTAGACATTTGCAGGTGTTTCTTTTCACTTTTAGTTGTGGGTCATCAACATATGATTGTCTTAAAAGCATCCTTCTATCCACATTATTTGGTCAACTCTACATTGCGAAGGCAGGATTCTTTGGTAGAACATTGAGTGTTTTCCAACTTCATCTTCTAATACCACATGTAATGTTGTGCTCCTTTTCATAAGATTTTCAGTGCCCATTCCCTGAGAAATGGACAGTTTATTCCTTCTTCAGTGTCTCTTCTTGGTCTGAATGCTTGACTGACACAAGTTCACTGCAGATAGCACTGCAAATATTTGAAATAGAGTAATATCTCTTCCAATATCATAGTCACAAGAAAGCCACCCAAATACAGCAAACTGATAGAGAGTGGTCCACAAACAGCAGAGGTGGTTGAAAATACCATAGTTTGGGTCAGATGCACCTTAGTTCTGAAAAATGACATCCTTGTTGTGCAATATCTTCAAGAAGCCTTATCTGGTCCATTTGCCCATTGAAATACACCATTTAATCTCTTGACTGCTACTTTCATTAGCATTAGTTGTTGAAACAAGTAAAATGAAATTCCTGACAAATACTTTCTCAGTTTTACCACCTGCTTGTTGCTCCAACTACAAGGGTGTTTTTTGTTTGTGTGGTAATACTGACTTGCTATTCATATAGAAATCTGCAATCTAAATACCATGATATATTTTGTTACAGCTGAAATAGAGAAACAATGGACCAATTTGTAAAAAGAGAAGGTTATGTATGAATTTTTAATCTCCTATGTTGATTAAAAATTACCTTACCCTAAAAAAATTCATTGCCATTATGTTGATTTTGACACACGATTACCCTGCAGGGCAGACCCATTGGGTTTCCAAGACTGCAATTCTTAATAAGAGTAAAAAAATCTCTTCTTTCTCTTGTGGGATGACTGGCAGTTTCAAGCAGTGACCTTACACTTAGCACCCCAGAATCTAACCCACTGTGATAGCTGGATTCAGTTTCCTTATAGATCAGGTCTACTACAAATAGTAAAATCACATATGCAACAAGTGATTAAATTAGCAAAAGATCTAATTTATGAGTAGGTGTAAATAGAAAGTTGACTAATGATAAGTATCGTGGAACTTGTGCCACAGTTAATATATATGTATAAATATATGTATGTATACATATACACACATACACACAGTGGGAAATGGAAATAAAGCTAGTTGTAATTTTTCATCCTTTCAAAGATTACAGATAGGACCAAAGGAAATTTTATCAATAATTATTGATCTGCAACATCATTCTGCATCCTATTTTCTATTCCTCAAGTTGATTCTCATCCTTTTCCTTGCCTTATTCATGCATTAAAACAATGTCTACTGCGTTCCTTTTGTAGTGCAGGTGCTTTTGTGGCACAGATGATATAGTACTGACAAGTCTGCACCCTCATATTATACTTTTGGATAGATGACTTAGTTTCAAGGAAGGGTACAACTAAGTATAGAAAGACTTATAGATTAAATTAAACTGTATATAAAGTAAATGAAAGTCAAACAAGAGAGGGAAGGTCAATGAATACAAAGGGAAATAAAATTTTAATTTCTTGTAGACAGACAGTGTAAGTTTTTAGTTAAATGACATTTTCATAAACTGAAGAAAATGGTGGGGCAATCATGGAGCTCCCCAGGGAAGAAATGAAAAAGAAGAGGTTGCAGAGGATCATGCACTCTTTGTTTAAATGGCTACAGAGAGGCTGAAATTGAAAGACAAAGAGAGTGGAAAAAATAATTATAGTAAGGTCATTCAACACATGGTAAATCCTTAAAGAGATTTTGGACTGTGCTTAATTATGGGGGTATATTGCCATTTCTTTCTCCTCTGTAGCTATTGATTTAGTAGTTGTTCATTTAGAAGTTGAAAGCTAAACTAATATGTCACTAAGATCATTCCTGTTTCCCTATTTATCATTACCTATTTCCCTTTCCTAAAAAAATCCTAGTATAAATATGATAAAGGAAGAAGAATGAAGTTATTGAATCATTGATAGTTTATATCCAAGCTTTTCAGTGGATGTGTTTTTAAAAGAATAATAATTAAATTAAATTGAAATCATTTGGGTGTCCAACAAAGGGAAGAGTGTTATTAGACCACACTGAACATTTTGTCTGAAAAAGAATAATCAATATTAAATATCAACAATTAAAAGAGCAATATTTATGAACAAGTTAGGCATTTAATACAGGAAAGAGAATCAGGAGTAGAAGGAAGATATGGAATCTGTGGGTAGTTGTTTTCCTACACAACTGCCTCCTTTTCCATGGGACTAGAGGGAATGAATGGTGCCTTTAAACAGTATCAAAAATTTGCTCAAAGGTTCTACAGAAAAATCTTGATCAAAGAATTGGCTGAGAAGATTTAGAAGAGAATTTGAAAATCTCAGGGACTCCAGACTTCATGGACTTATGAAATTGTATACCCATAAGCCTGTAGCCTAAGACCATTGCTAAACCTTAAACAAAAATAATCCCTGACATTTTCTTTAAAGTCCTCAAATTTAGCTTTAACTAGTAAAAAAAATATCCCTCAGTGTTGTGCTCCTTAAAGGACTATCTATTATGACATTAAAGTTGCGAAAGCAATCTAAAGAGTTAGATAGAAGCCTTATGAACTCAACAAATGTATGTTTATTGGGGAATAAAGGAAAACTCAGTAAAGGTGAGTAAAAAGAATTGCATAACTCATACAATATTATCAGTTTATTGTAGATTTTGTGCATATATACTTGAATTGAGGCATATTTTCTTGTATATATTTGCAGAAACAACAAAGTGAATTAAATTATTTTAAAGAGTAACAGTGTTTAAAGGTAAGGTATAAATGTTTCTACAATCATATGTGATCGGATGAGGAGGAGGGGGGAAGGTGGTTGTGTTAACTGGCCCAGGGATAAGGGAACGACAAGTGATTCAATATCAGTGACAAGGTGTGTGTGAGAGGTCAATCCAGTAAGGATTGATCAAGAGTAATGTAATAGAAAATATTGAAACCCAAATGAAGACTGAGCATGATAGTGGGACAACAGGAATTTAAAAGGAAATAGAGGAAACAACTGGAGGGTAAAGGGTCTTTATACCGGTCTAAATATAGGCATACATAGGTGAATATATTTATATATGACAATGGGAAAATAGATCAATGTGTATATACTTATAGGGCTAGTATTAAGAGAGCAAATGGGCATTGGACCTCCACTCAAGTACTTCCTCAATTCAAGAACATTTTATTCTATTAAATTGGCAATCCATGATGCTCGCTTTGCCTACACAATCACTGAAGACAAATGTGTGCACAAACAAAGGTGGTGAAGAAAGCTGATGGTGTCCGGCTATCAAAAGATATAGTCTCTGGGGTTTTAAATGCTTGAAAGTAAACGAGCAGCCATCTAGCTCAGAAGCAATAAAATCCACATGGAAGAAGCACACCAACTTGTGGGACCATGAGGTGTCAAAGGATCAGTTATCAGACTTCAAGAACTAAAAATCATAACATTGATTTCTCACCTTTCTGATAGGATCGCTGATGACAAATGTGTGCATAAGCAAATGTAGTGAAGAAAGCTGATCGTGCCCGGCTATCAAAAGATACAGTGTCTGGGTTCTTAAAGGTTTGAAAGTAAACAAGTGGCCATCCAGTTCAGAAGCAATAAAGCTCACATGGAAGAAGAACACCAGCCTGAGTGACCATGAGGTGTTGAAGGGATCTGGTATCAGGCATCAAAGAACTAAAAATTATATCATTATAAATGAGGGGGAGTACAGATTGGCAACCCAAAGCCCATCAATAGGTGAAGAGATATCCCCTTACAGAGTGGTTGCAGGGAGGAGATAAGCCAGTCAATGTACAGTGTAGTAAAAATGAAATATGCGACTTTCCTCTAGTTCTCAAATGCTTTCTACCACCCACTGTCATGACCCCAATTCTACCGGACAAATCCAGTTAGATCAGGGAATATACACTGGAGTCAGAAACATGGAGAATTTAGGATAGATGATCCCTTCAGGACCGGTGGTGGGATTGCTGATACTGAAAGGGTGGAGGGATGGTGGAATAGAAAGGGAGAACCAATTTCAGGGATCTACACATAACCTTATCTCTGGGGTATGGATAATAGGTAAGTGAGGGAAGGGACACATTGGACAGTGTATGATATGAAAAAGTAATAACAATTTATAAATTTTAAGGGTTCATAGAGAAGGGGAAGTGGGGAGGGAGGAGAAATATGGGGAGCTGGTACTGGGGCCTAATTGGAGGGAGGATGTTTTAAGAGTGATAATGGCAACAAGTGTGCAAATGTGGACTATATACAATTTGATGTATGCATTTATCATGATGGGAGTTGTATGAACCCCCAATAGAATGATTTATAAAAAAAGAGGGGATCTTATACCAAAGGGGAGAGAGGAGCTCATACCCAGGCTCAAGTAGAAAATATTTGGAAATGAAGATGGCAACATGTATAAAAATATGCTTGATTCAACCGATGTATTGAATTTTATAAGAACTGTTAAAGCCCCCAATATAATCATTGAAAAAATTTACATGATAATCACAAAATTTACAGTGCATTCTAAGAGAAATGAAAGGGAAGAGCTTAAGAGAATAAATTGAAGCCAAGAAGCCCACATTCTAATTTTGGTTCTGCCTTGCTTGCTGACCTAAGTAAAACAACTAACATTTTACACTTAAATTGTACCATGTATTAATCAGAAGTGGGAATAATAATGATACTATCCTCTAGAAATGGTGAACACAATTATTTAATGTGCCATACTTAGAAAACTGTAGGGGCAAATAGTAAACACTCATTATCTACGAGTTTATATATAAGCTTTATCTAAGATTAAGGTGATATTTTCTCTATATCTAATCACCTGTACAATAATTTATAATAAATATTTAGATAAGGATGAATAACTGAAAGGAAATTCAATCCATTAAATGCATGGAGAAACTTGACAGCGAGATGAAAAAAGTCATTCAAAATTATTTCCCTAATTAAGGAAATGTTTTTGATATATTTCCTACATTTGATGTATATATTTCCAGAATAAATAAGTCTTCAGAAGAACTGAATTATGAGTTATGGTGTTGGCAGAGAATAATGGTGATTATTGAAGATGGACTACCAGAAAAACAGACAAATATGTCTTGGAGGAAGCTCAGCCAGATTGTGTCTTACAATGGAGATGGTGAGACTTTGTCTCAAGTACTTTGGGTCTATTGTCAGAAAACACCAGTTCCTTGAAAACGTGCCTCTATGTAGAAAGTAAAGGATCCGTGAAAAAGAAAAAAAGGACCATCAAGGAGATCGATGGACACAGCGGCTGCAACAATGGGTTTACACGTGGCAATTGGGAGGCTGCGGTAAGCTCGCACTGAACTGCTGTCTAGTATCCAGGGGCCACAATGAGTTGGAACCAACTCAAAAGGCACGACGAGCAGCGTTGACAGTGTACGGTTCTGGTTGTATAAACTTATGACAAGCTTAGATCGTGGCTCCAAAACAGTGCTTTATTTGAATCTGAGTCCATTTCTCATTCGTGTTTTAGATTAGACAATTGCACTTTGGTAATACTTGAGGACAAAAGACATATATTTCCTTTAAAAAGAGCATCCCACAAATTAACATCATGAAAATTAAATCAGAGTGAAGTATACTTGAAGCTATTTCCTGATAATTTGAGCATCACTTTCATATTCCAGTATAAAAACAATCCCATATATGTTGGGGTTCAAAAAAATCAGTATTTTAGTATTCTGTGATTTAATTTTGAGGAACAATTTTCAAGTTAAGGGATCTTTTTTTCAATTAACACCAAATACAAAAGTGTATTAATAATTATAGAGTTAAAAGCTTTTTGAACCATAAAAGCAGAATTTCTATGGGTAATTTTGAACCCTAGGAGAAATATTGCTATTGGTAGCCGTACAATATTTTTTGTCTTTTTCTTTTAGTTCTCTATACTCACAATATTTATGACTGAAGAAGGAGGTCATCTGTTGGTACCTGTGCAGTGTTTGCACCTGCGCCCCCACCTATTTCCTGCAGAGGTGCTTTCAGTGAGATTCAGGAAGAAGGAATGTAATAATTTGGGTATAAAGAAGAAAACTACCATTGCCATAATTTTATTATCATCTGAAAGTTTTGTTGACATTTTTATCCTAGGAAAGTATTTGGTATGGTTGCAAAAGTGTACTAGGACATTTGTTTTATAACATGAGATTTATTCTACTTTAAAGGAGTTCATCAAAGCATTGTCTATAGCAACTGAAAATATGTCATGCAGAACTGTACACTGTTATCACATGGCATTAATCTAAGATCTGAGGTTACCCTGAGGTGAGGAAATAAATTGGAATTGGGAACGCTGAACATGGCACTTAGAGTGATGCCCTCTACTGAACTAATAATAAATCTATCTGAGACATCGTTAGTCTTTTATAGAAGTGAGAGCTTAGTGGCTTCAGAGCAAGAATAAGAGATCATATTTTAACATATTTGGTGATTTGGAGCAAAGCAATGATATGAAAAATGAAGACAAAAACAGATATTTTTTCTACTTCTATAGTTTTTGATGCCATTTCAATTATGTAATATATTTTTCATAAGTGGCTGATTTAAAAGTGAACTATAATTATCCTGATACATCCAAATAATAAGCATATTAATAATGGTAATAACATATTCTCAACTATCAATAATGATAATGATACTTTCTCTTCATTGCATTTAATCTACAAATATATAAGATTATAAATTATAGTGAGGTAGGCCTTTTTGGCTTTCTCATATTCAAAGACATTGATTTAGTAGAAACCATAATAAAATTGAACTGTTTTTTTAAGTATGGTTTTGTCATTACTGTAATAAATGAAGGGGGGGTGAGCCCCAGTGGGGTAGTGGTTGTGTGCAGTACTGCGGCCCACTGGCTTGATGGTTCAAATCCAGCAGCAGCAAGGCTGGGTAGCTCCCACAACCACCAGAGGGCAGTGATGCCAAAAAAATAAATAAATAACAGTGCTCCAAAATATTAACTAAAATGTATATTATATTTTAATTCCACTTTTTCTTCTAAACTTTTGAAGCCCTCCTCATATTAGAATCATATCCTGAGTTACAAATCAAAAACCACTTTATAACTTGTTACCTTTAATTATCTTTAATTACTTGTGTATTTCCACATGCTAGTGTACATAATTTACACTTGTTTCCTCACCCCACATTTTCTACAAATATATAAGATTTTCTGGAGCAAAGCAATGATATGAAAAATGGAGACAAAAACAGATATTTTTTCTACTTCTATAGTTTTTGATGCCATTTCAATTATGTAATATATTTTTCATAAGTGGCTGATTTAAAAGTGAACTATAATTATCCTGATACATCCAAATAATAAGCATATTAATAATGGTAATAATTCCCATCTCTATATGTCTCTTGTAATTAGTTTTGTCTTCAGATAAATAGAACAAATTATAAATTGAAAGTTTCTTATCTTTACTCAGTTATCTAGACATGGCTGTTAAATGCAGATGAAGATCCTGTTTTTGTTCTTAGGTCCCATCCAGGTCATTTGTATACACAGCCATCCTATGACAACCATAACAAATCACTCTGCAGTCCCTTGCCAGTTTCACAATCATTTCTATGCTTACACCCACTATTCCAGCCACTATGTCAATTCATCCTTTTGAAGACCTTCCCCTTTTTCACTACCCATGTACATTACCAAACACAATGTCTTTTTTCAGGGACTGGCTCCTCCAGATATGTCCAAAGTAGTAACATAAAAATGTATCACCATGATGCTATAAAAGAAATACAAGTGTGTGACATGAACAAAAGAAACAATATCTATTTGCATTTTTATTTCATGCTCAAGATGAAAGAGTTATGCATTCAGGAGGAAGGTCCTTGTTTCTGTTGGCATCCGATCCTCAATCCTGAGATGCTCCCCATGTAGTTTCAATCTTCACTTATGCTTACTTCTCTTTAACTAACCCTCTTAAAGGTTTTTTCAACTGCGATAGTAATGGTCATCTAAATTTCTCATGTAGGAAATATGAATCAAGGAAAATTTGAAGTTATATAAAATGAAATGCATAAATATCAACATCGTAGGTGTTAGTGAACTGAAATGGACTATTATTTGCCATTTTAATCAGAAAATCATATTGTTTACTATGCTGTAAATGAAATAATTATGAAGAATTTTTTTGCATTCATCATCAAAAGGAACATTTCATGGTCAGTCTTGAAACACAATACTGTATTTCATAGAATATCTATTTACCTTCAAGGAAATCTAATCTCTACATATTTACGCACCAACCACTAAATCTAATGAGGAAGAAATGCAAGAAATTTACCAAATTCTTTAGTTTGAAATTGATAAAAGATATAATTAAAGTGCATTCATAATTGCAGGTGATTAGAATGCAGATGGAAACAAAGAGGAGGAAACAGGACTTTATGAAATCGCTGAGGATCCAATGGCCGAATTTTGCAAAACCAGTGACCTGTTCGTAGCAAATACATATTTTCAACAACACAAATAGTGACTATTCATGTGGATTTCCCCAAATGGAAAACACAGAAATCAAGTCAAATATATCTAGGAGAGCCCTGGTGGTATAGTGGTTACAGATTGGGTGGCAATCTCCAATTCAAACCATCAGCAACTCTGAGGGAGAAAAACTAAATCTTGGAAAGAGTTACTGTTTCCCAGTGGATGTTGCTTTGAGTCAGCATTGATATGGCAAGGAGTTTGCAGTTTTTTTTTTTGTTTTTTTTTTTTGGTGTGGGAAGATCCAATGGAAAGGTTCAATATGAGCAGTTGAAACCAGGCCAGGAGGTCATTGTGGAATAGATCACCAGTTACTCATATGTAAGTTAAGGAGAAGTGATGATGTCAAAGAGTTGAACAGAAAGCTTAAAGAGCAGCTGCAGAAGACAAAGTAAAATATTAAAAGACCTACAGTTACAAAGCCAAAAAAGACAAACAAGTTCAGCATATCTTAAGCTGAAACATCTCAAGAAAAAAAATCATGACTCCAGTACAATATTAAAAGCTTATATGGGCAAAATATTGAATGATGAATGCAGCATTAAAATAAGATGCAAATAATACACTGAGTCATTGTATTAGAAAGAACTAGTCAATATTCCACTATTTCAGGAGGCAGCACATGAATAAGATCTAGTGATGCTGAAGGAAGAAATCAAGCAGCATTGAAAGTCTTAGCCAAAAACCCAGCACCAACTATTTATGGAATACCAATTTTAATGTTTCAACCAGCTGATAAAGAACTGGAAGTCCTTAATCTACTGTGTCAGGAAATTTAGAAGACAGCTGCTTGGCCAAGTGACTGGATGAGACCCATATTTGTACGCTTTCCAACGAAAGGTGATCTCCCAGAATCCTCAAATAACAGAACAATATTATTAATATCATTTGAAAGTAAGATTCTGCTTACACTGGGAGTTCCAGTGTTTCAGGCTGCGTTCAAAGAGGACTTGGAGCAGGAACGATCACTAACAAAGTCAGATGGATCTTGGCTGAAAGCAAAGGATATCAGGAGGATGTTTACAGGTGTTTTACTGAGTATGCAACTGTGTGAATCATTTGAAGTTATGGATTCTCTTGTCAAGATTTGGAATTCCAGAACATTTCTCTATGCTTCTACTGAACTGGCACATGAGTGAAGCAGCAGTTATGGGATTGGAGTGAGGGGACACTACAAGGTATAGAATCAGAAGAGATGTGCAGCAGAATTGGGTTCTCTCATCAAATGTACATAAAGTGTAGCTTGTGAAAATTATCAGAGAGACTGGATTAAATGACTGAGAGTGAGGGACCAGGATGGGAAGAAGTCTTTTAACAACCTAAATGATGGCAGTGACACAACCTTGCTTGCTGAAAGGGAGGAAGACTTGAAATACTTACTTACTGATGAAGGTCAAGACTGTAGTCTTCCATTTGGATTGCAACTCATTGTCAAGAAAATTAGAATCCTCACAAGTGGACCAATAGGTAACATCATGGTAAATAAAGAAAAGGTTGAAATTGTTAGAGATTTGGTCTTGCATTGATCGACAATGATTGTTCATGTAAGGAGCAATCCAGGGATCAAAGGACACCTTGTATCCAAAGCTCTGCACAAGACCTCGGTAAGTGTTCTGAAGCAAGCAGGCTACTTTGAGGTTTCAGGCAGGCTTGACCATGGGAACACATCAGGCATGCAGGGGTGAGGTGGGGTGAGTTAGAGCAGGCTGCAGGGCACAGATATAACTTTATTACAGCTTTTGCAAAGTTTATATATGCTGTATTAGCCAATCAAACAACTTATTTCACGTACTTCCTTGTTTCTAAATACATCTTTATAAGGTTACAGGCTTACAGCATGAAAGACGATAGACTCACACTGTGGGCTATGTAAATGAGGTGTGGCTGGCTGATGCAGCTTGTCCAAGTGTCTTACAGGATACATTAATCCAATCACATGATAAGACCAACCATCTAATTGCATTACAGGATCATACTGTCCAATTGTGTTACAGGATGTTACTGTCCGATTACATTATGGACTCTTATATTGGAGAGCTAGAAGCATTCTGACAGGCCATAATTCAGAGGTTCAAGTAGAAGTTTGTCAGGGGAGCTGGCTTGGGGTCTTATTTGCCTCAAGACTGGAGTTCTTTTTTTTTTTCCCCAAGAGTCACAGAGCATGAGTTCCAACTACCTAAGGGTGTGGTTTACTTACCGAGCAGCTTCCACCAAACTCAAGAGTGGAATATTCCAGGAGACACAGAAGCATGGGCTACAGCTACTTAAGTGTGCGGATTTCTATCCCGAGCCTTCAACACCTCTCCAGGAGACTCAGCAACATCCTGCACTTTCTCTGCCTTTCTCCGAGATTCACAGGTCCTTCCAGGAATGCCCCCATACATGAAACATTTTGATATTTTTTCCATTGCCTGATATGGATGTGAAAGTTGGACATTGAATGAGAAAGACCAAAGGAGAGTTGATATGTTTTCATTGCAGTGTGGCAAAGATTATTGAAAATAGCATGGAATGCTGGAAAAAAAAAAACTGTTGGAAGAAATCAACCTAGCATGCTCCATAAAGATAAGGTTCACCAGACTTCATCTCAAGTAGTCTGGACAGGTTGTCAGGAGAGACTAATCCCTGGAAAAGGCCATTGTTCTTGGTAGAGGATCAGTGAGAAAGAGAGAGATCTTTGGATTGACACAGTGGCTGCAATGATGGACTCATTCATAACAACAATTATGGGGATGGTGCAGGACAGAGATGCATTTTGTTCTCTTGTGCATAGGATCTCTAAGAGTCAAAACAGCCTGGATGGCTCTGGAAAACCTATGTTAATGATAACAAAGGAAGCCTTATTTTGGCATAGGAATATGTTCACATACATACTATTGTTTCTGATGCTGTTGTGTGCAGCCATGAGATTAAGACTTGTAGGGATGCTGCAAGATATAATAGAATATCCCCAAAGGACTTCTTACACTCAAATATACTGCAGCAGATCATCCTGTCTTTTCTTCATTGTAGAGACTGTGGGTTCTAAGTCTCAACTCTTTAGGTAGAGGAATGGTGCTTACCAGCTGAGAGACTAGTTTCTTATCACATGTAAGGTTCATAATTTACAACACTTTGAGTGGACACAATTCTTTTCATAACAATAAGCTAATACAAAGGTTTTTTGTTTTATTTTGTTTTCACATAGACTCAATTAACAACCCAGAACCTGGAACAAAAGCAACTGTCATTATTACTACCCCTAAAAACTCTTCCATTATTATGATATTTATCCCAATTGAAATTTACAAATACTAAAATAATAATAAAAGGCATATTATCTCCAAAAGATTTTTTTAAAGACAGGAATAATGGGCTAATTCTATTTAGGACACTGCATTTTAAGTCACTTTACAACTGTTTAGGGGAGTGATGTTCAGGGAACAAAACAATGCAGTTCATTCTTTCGCTGCTATGAATTTTCCAACATGTAGATAAAGACCAGCTCCTGAGTGAGCAACAACGATACAAAGGAAGCTTTGTACATATACCTATGGTATCAGCATTCTATTACTAGACTTATTAAGACTTTACGTTAC
The DNA here is from genome assembly GCA_004026705.1 of Nesogale talazaci. NCBI lineage: Eukaryota > Metazoa > Chordata > Mammalia > Afrosoricida > Tenrecidae > Nesogale > Nesogale talazaci. The sequence continues at coordinate 10,544 of PVJH01029121.1, read as the reverse complement.
ACTAAAGTTATATTACATGAATGAGTAAAGAGAAAAAATAATATTTAAATCTCTAATATTAAGCAAAAATGCATACCTAAGACACTCGTACACATATGTTTTGCTGTGAGGTGCCGTGGACATGATTTGCATTCAAGCAGCTCTGTGCTCACATGTGTAGTGTTTAAGACAATCATTGAAGCCATGGTATCAATTTATCTCCATGGAGGGCTTCTTTTTCTTAGAAAACCCTCTATTTTCCTAATCATAATGTCCTTTTAAAGGAACTGGTTCTTATTGATAACATATCCAAAGTAAATGAGAAAAAGATCTTACCACCTTAGCTTCAAAGAAGAATCCTGGCTGGACTTTGTTCAAGGAAAAAAAAAGTCTCTATTCTTATGACAGTCAATTTTACCGTCAATATTTTTCAATAACACTATAATTCAAATGCATGAGGTAACTGAAAATACCACGGCTTGATCAGGTGCACATTAGTCTTCAAAGTGACTTCTTTGCACTGTACCAAGGTCAAGTGGACCAGATATTCTCAGTGCATTGAGTAGCTTGATGTCTTGATTGTTGCTGATGTAAGTATGGATTGTGGATCTAAGTGAAATTAAATCTTGAAAACTTCTATTTTTTTTCTGCTTATCATGATACTTTCCCATGACTTGGAAACACTCCATTTTTGTCATGGTAAAGCCATACAGCTTTTCCTATTTTAAATTTTAATAAAAGACATTTGAATTTTCTTTCTCTGACGGGTTTCTGCCTAATACAAACTCCAACTTTCACAGGCTTCAATTTGCAAACACATATCTTTGAATCTCTCTTCCACATGATGAGTATTTAGCTATGTAAATGGGGGAAAGATACAAGATTCGGTTGATAATTTACAAGCCTTTTCACAGAGCACTGAGAGAAAATTAACATATATCTCCTAAGGAAATATGTATCACTTAAAGAAAGTGATTGAAAAAGAACTTCTCATGATGTTTTCACTCATTATAAGTTTCCTTTTTGGGACAAAAAAAATCCTTCTTAAAAAATATTGATCTAAATTTAAATACATATGTGTGGTTTTTTGTGTGTGAATCTTCAAATGGATAGAGCCTTGGTCACATAATGCATGACATATTTTACAAACTGAGCTATTAACCATCAGGTCAGCAGTTTTAAAGTACAACCTTCTTCAAGGAGAAATATGAGGCTTCTGCTGTTGGTGAAGAATTGCAATGCAGACACTCACAGGAGCAGTTCTCCTCTGCTGTCTTGAGTTGCTGTGAGTCGGAATAGACTCCATTTCTGTGCTTGAACTACACCCGGATATAGAAATGTAAATATGTGTACATAGATATGCAGACATGTATTCAGAAATTTATTCTTGGATATATATGCTGACACAGTCTCTAGGAATTGATAGACTACCCACAGAAATGCTCCACCCAGCTGATGAAGCACAGGAAGCCTCACTCATTCAATGCCAAGAAAGTTGGAAGATAATTACTTGGCCAACTGACTGGAAGAGATCCATTTTTGCACCCTTTCCAAATAAAGGCAGCCCAACATAATGTTCAAACTATAGAATTATATTGTCCTCAAGCAAATTTTTGCTAAATATCAGGAACTGCCAGTAGTTAAGGCTGGATTCAGAAGAGTATGTAAAAAGGGATGTCATTGCTGATATCAAATCGATCTTGGCTCATTGTAGAGAAGAATGTTTACTTGTGTTTACAGAAAGATGTTTACTTGTGTTTCATTAACTATGCCAAGATATTTGACTGTGTGAACCAGAATAAACTGTGAATAATCTTTGAGAAGAATGAGAATTCCTACATGGATTGAGAGACAGGTATGAACAGATCAAGGGACTACTGAATAGTTTAAAGTCGGGAAAGATCTATGTCAGTGCTTTATCCTCCCACCAAAATTAATCAATATGTATGCTGGGCAAATAAGTAGAGCTGGACTAGATATATAAGAATGTGGCTTCAGGATTAGTTGAAGGCTTATTAACCTGCGATAGGCATGTGATACAACCTTGCTTGCTGGAATTGAGGAGGAATTGAAGTACTTGCTGTTGACCACCAAAGATGGTACCATTCAATATGAAGTTCAATGTAAGGAAGACTGAAGTTCTCAGAAGTGGACCACTAGGTAACATAATGATCAAGAAGCTTGACGTTTTTAAGGATTTTGTCTTAGATCACAGTAATTGCTCATGAAAGCAGCAGTCAAGAGACCAAATGCTGCACAAAACCTCTTTAGGGTACTGAGAAGCCAATATATTATTTTGAGAACTAACTCGCCCCTGACCCAAGCCATGATATTTTCCATTGCCTTGTATGATTGTGACAGTTAAACACTAAAAATCAAAGACCAGAGAAGAATTGATGAATCTGAATTGCGATGCTGGAGAAAATTATTGAAAGTACCACGGACTACTAAAATCACAAATAGATCTGTGTTAGAAGAAGTGCAGCCAGAGTCCTCCTTCAAAGCATAAAATACAACCCCGTTTCACATATGTTGGACAGGCTGTCAGGAGATACCAGTCCCTGGAGAAAGACATCATGTTTGTAAAAGTGGTAGGCCAGGAAAGAAGAGGAAGGCACTCAATGAAATGATGCTCACAGTGGCTGTGTCAATGGACTCCATCATAGGAACAATTGTGAGGATATGACAGGATTGTGTTTTGCTATGTTGTGGATCATACAGCCCTATGCCACTGTGTTAATCTGGGTAAACTAGAGAAACAAATACATGGACACACATATGTGTATAAGAAATAGATTAACATACAAGAGCAACTGTACATTGAGAAAGCACCCCAACCAAGTCCATAAGTCCAATACCAGCACATATATCTGATACCAATCCATAAAGTCCTTTTCAGACTCACGAAACACAGGCAATGATGCTGAATGCAGGACAATCATGGGCCAGTGGAAAAGAAAGTCTCTGGATCCAGTGCCGTTGTAAACATCTCAGTGCTGGCAAGGATCTCCAAGTGACTCTTTCAGTACCCAGGGCATGAGATCTAGAGCACTGTGTCATGTGTCTTGTCAATAGTGTGTCTCCAAGGGACTGAGCATCTCCTATGCCCAAGGAGGAAATACTAGAGTTTTTCTAGAAGCCTCAGGGGAAGGCCAGGCCCACAGAGACATCATTGACTGTGACCAAATTGACAGACTAGACTCCACCCTTTCACTCTTAATCCTCAAATTGACAAATGATTATTTATCTATCAAAGTCACCCTATGTCATGATATCCTATGTCAACTTGATGGCACTTAACAACATATAATGTACACAGTGGCTAAAAAGTCACCTGCTAAACAAAAGGATGGTGGTTTAAACCCACCAGTCTCTGTGAGAGGAAGAAGTGGCAGTCTGCTTTCAAATATGGGGCAGTTCTACTTTGTCTTAATGGTCATTGCAAATTTGAATTTAGTTGAGAGCAATGAGTATGATAAATGAAAACAAATATACTTACACATAAATTATCAAAAAGAGGATTATTATGCTCTGCTAAACATGAAGTCACTATAAATTAGCAGCAACATAAGTCATTTTGGCATATTGGATTATACAAGGAAATTATAAACACAAGTTAATAGTTTGAAACAATCTCCACAAGAGAAAGATGAGAATATCTGCTCCCATGAATATTTAAAGACTCACAAATTCAGAACGATGATACAATAAGGTATCCAGGATCGAGGCCCAGTGGCATAGTGGTTGTGCGCGAGACTGCGGCCCACTGGGATGGAGGTTCAATTCCAGCAGCGGCTCCACAGGAGCAAAGACTGGGCCTCCTACTCCACCACTAGAGGGCAGTGATGCCCCCCCAAAAAAATAAGGTACCCAGAAGTATGAGTCAACTTGTTGATAAATAACAATAATAACACACTTCCATTTACTTATATGTTTTTATACTCCAATCTCTGAGTCCTAAGTAGGCAAGAACAGAACACGTGTTCCAAGAGAACATTTAGTAGTGTGGTAGGTCTTCAGCAAAGGTATAAGCAACAAGACATGCAAAATAATCCGTCAACAAGGACCTAGCAAGAAACTAAAGGAATTCTTACAGTACACAATAGGATGCACATCCCAAACAGAGAAATGAGAACAACAGTCCTGTCCTTAGATTATTTACAACAAAGAAAACTTTTGATTCTCTACCAAACAACAAATTTGGCAATCATTACTCTTCTTTATCAAATAAATAAAATTCATCTTTTGCATAAAATTGCTTTTCTTTGATATTTTTGGATGGTGTGTTTATGTGATTTGCCTTATACAGTGAAATGTGAATTGAAGTGGCAGTTTTCATACTTTGTACAGAAATTTTAAGGACTAATACACGCTTCTCTTGTATTCCCTTTCATGTTCTTTCACTCTGAGACAAGGCCAGCAAACATACAAATAGCCAAACTGCATTTCCATCTTGTGACTTGGAGTAAGACCAGAGCAGAAAAAAATGTCTCCATACGATTTGCAGTGGACTTGTAACATGAAAGACAAATGCACATATGTTTGTTTGTACTAAACCACTGAGCTCTTGTGAAATTTTGTTATGGAATACATCCTTGTCTATCCTAGTCTTGTATGTTCTGCAGAGGTCAGCACACTGTAACTCCTGGCCCAAATTTATCCAACCACATAGCTTAGTAACTGATGTTTTAATGGAACACAGAAAGACTTACAGACCAAACTCATTGCCATGAAGTCATTTTTTTTAAGTAATAGTGACCCATTGGACAGAGTTAAATTGTCCCCATGAGTTGCAGAAGACCTCATCAGTCTCCTGGAAAGCAGTTGACGATTTAAAGCTACTGACCTCATGGTTCACAGCTCACTGTGGGTCCCAATGTGCTCCCATGCTTCCTTCACCCTGTAGCAACAACGTCCAATTGAGTAGTTGCAACAGAGACAAGATTATTTAAAAATGCTAAAGCAGTTCATATCTGTCATTTTTCTAGAAAATTTGTGATCCCTGAAGGGGAAGGTTATATTTGAATTAGAACATAGAACAATCCAGTCCTACTCACTTAAATAAAACTACCAAATGAAAATTGATGATCAGAGTTTCAACCATTGAGACAAATAAGAAAAATCTTTGTAAATGTCTGTGGACATGAAAATGCAATCTTGGTGGTGTGGTGGCCAAGGAACTTAAGCTCAGTTGCTAACTGAAAGAGTGTCTGTTGGAACCCAACAAGCTGCACAGTGTGAGAAATATGTGGCAGAATATTTTCATGAAGATGATAGTACTGGAAACCTTTGGAACAGTTCAACTCTGTTTTATATGGCTCCCATGAGTACAGTGCCTCTGTGAGGTACAACTGACTCTATGACAACAGCTGCTTTTGGTGTTTTGTTTTACTTTGCATAAGATGTGGTCAATTACTGTGACCTCTCTAGACATAATATCTTTTATTATGTGATTTAGTTCTGGACCCTGTGTCAGTGGTTAGGATTCCAATTTGGAGACCAATGTCTGTTACAGGTTTAAGGTGGGATTGATAGCTGAACTTGCTAGAGCCTATAAACAAAGTTGAACTCTTCATTTCCTCTAGGGCATCTTTAAAACTACTTTACCAGAGAGTATGATTTAAGACTCCATCTTTCATTTTTCATGGGGGGGTAGTCAGATAAAACAAAATCCCCACCTTTTCATGAAATCCATTCCACAGAGTACTAGAGCCCTCTGGGACAGAGAGGGGAATCTCACAACCTTGGAAGAGTATTTCTAAGAACTGTGGAAAGAGGTTACTGAGGCCAGATGCCCCAGGCAGTGTTGTACAGAGACTCAGAGGAATAGCCCCATCTTGTCTGAGATTATGTGACAACAAGAACACTGGTCTCATGGTCCACAGAGGGAGAAGTTAAGGGACTATGCAGCTGATAACCTAGTAAAGTCTTGCCTGTTGTACGAGGGAGACATTGATGTGAAACAATGACTGTAGTCTTACAGTTTACTGATGCTAACTTCTGGTAGCCAATAACGTCTCAAATCAGCCCCATCAATTGCGAATACCGTCTATGAATCCTGTGTTCCCATTGCAATGATCTATTGAACCTGATGTAGAAACACAGTGCAAAAGGAAGAATGATTGTTATCAGAATAGGGTACAAACAGAATGGAGTCTGACCTCTGCCTTGTGGTAATTGGGAAGTCAAAAAAGTTTAGATATGGACAGACCCCGTGCCCTCTACTGTTCTCCAGGAGAGAGTAGCTCTGCTCCTTAGGATTTTCCAGTGTGTGTGTGTGTGTGTGTGTGTGTGTGTGTGTGTGTGTGTGTGTACGTATGTATGTGCTTTGCTGGTAAGTTTTATTCTTTCAGCTCAGAAGGTGTTTTTCCATTGGTCCTTTCAGAAACATACTAAGCTGAGATGAATCTATAGTTAAAATAACATAGCACTTAGAGGAATTTGTCACTACAGAACATAACTTTGTCTTTAAAAGACAAATTCTTGGGCTGAGCCCCAGTGGCGTAGTGGTTGTGCGCAGGACTGCGGCCCACTGGGACGGAGGTTCAACTCCAGCAGTGGCTCCATAGGAGCAAAGGCTGGGCCTCCTACTCCCACCACCAGCGGGCAATGATGCCCCCCAAAACAAAAAAAAAGAGACAAATTCTTGCTTGTCTAGACTACAGAAGCTAAGTAGTGTCATCAAAGTTATCAGGGTAGAATTTGAAAATAACTACTTTCTCACCAGGCATGGATTTAGACTTTTTACTTCCTGCTGCAGCACAAAACTCTCCAAATACCAAATTATTATCAGGCAGTCTTGGGAGAACCACTGGGCTGGATGTTAGTGATACTAAAGTGGTTGGGATTTTCAATGAGAGGGATCTTGACCATTTTAATACAGACTATAAATCTTTATGGAAACAGAATGATCTTCCTGCAGTAAAGTGGCAGGTGGGTTTGAACTTATGACCTTCTTGGATGACAGCTCAAAGCTTATCTACTGTGCCAATAGAGCTTTTTTTTTTTGGTACAAAGTTGTACTGACCAATCAAAAATATATGTATGTATGTATTATGTATGTATGTGTGTATATACATATATATTGCAATGAAGTAGATTTGCTTTGTTTCTAATTCAGTGTCCAAATTTCTCATGGATAGGAGGTGAATGAAAATATCATGGTTTGGCCCAGGCGCACCTTAGTCCTCAGAGTATATGCTTGCCTTTCAACATGTGTATAGAGGTCTTAGGCAGCCAACAGAATGTACCCAACAGAATGTGTCATTAATATCTTGACTGCTGATCCCATGACCATTGTTTGTGGATACTGGATATTTTAATAGTTTTTTTCATGATGTTACCTATTGATCCAGGATTTTGGTTTTCTTTATTTTAGTTGGGATCCATACCGAAGCAAGTGGTTCAAGTCTCTCTGACTTTCAGTAAGCAATTTTGTTCATCTGTATATCACATTCCTAATAAGTCCTTCTCCAATCTGTATACTCCATTCTTCTTCTTATAATTAAGCTTCACTGATTACTCATTCAGTCTACAGATTGAATAAGTATGGTGACAGGGTACAACTCTGACCCTGATTTTAAACCAAGTAATATTCCTTTGTTCTGTTCACACAACAGTCTATAGACTCATGTATGTTTCATATGACCACAATGAAGGGCTCTGGGATTCTTATTTTTCTCAAGGCTCTCCAAAGTTTACTATAATCCACACAGTGGGATACCTTTGTATAGTCAACAAAGCACAAGTATATCTTTCTGGTATTCTTTGCTTTCAGCAAAAGCAATCATAATTATGCCCGAATCTCTGGTAAGTCTTCCTTAATGTACTGCTGTAATCATAAATGGATGATTTTCAGGAAAAATATCTACATGCGTGCAATTAGTAATAGTGTATAATTTTAGGTTTTTGTCACTCACCTTTCTAGGAATGGGTACAAATATGGATTTCTTCCAGTAAGATTTTCAAATTTCCTGGCAGGTACAAATGAATGCTTCCAGTGTTTTACCAACTTGTTGGATTACTTAAGTTGATATTCCATTAACATGTGGAGACTTTTTGGGGGGTGGAGGTGGGGGAGTGCATATATTTTTATTGCAGCTTGGACTTCTTAGTACCACTAGTTCTTGCTCCTATCCTATCTCCTGAAATGGAATGCTGACCATTTATTTTTGGTACAGTGCCTCTGTGTGTGTTTTATCTTCTTTGGATGTTGCCTGTGTAGTTCAATATTTTACCTGGAGAATATTTTGGTATAACAACTGGAAGTTTAAAAAAAAAAACAACTGGAAGTTTATAACTGTTTCCTTTAGCTCTTTCAGTTAAGATGGTGAAACATGATTCTCCTTTTTTACTGACACTTTGCACATGTCATTATAATATTTCATTTTGTCTTCTCAAGCTTCCCTTTGAGGTTCTTTGTTCAGCTCTTTGAGTTAATCAGTTCTTCCGTTTTCCTTATCTACTCTGTGATTAAGGGCAAGTTTCAAGTGTCTTCTGAAAAGCACTTTGATCTTTTCTTTCTTTGCTTTCTTTTTGCTTTCTTCATAGATGATGTTCTGTTCTGAGAATGTTCAATGTATCAAATGCGTTCTTGAGATGTCCTCAAAATAAAAGTCAGTTAAATTTAAGGTCATATTTTGGAACTTGTGGACCCCTTTAATTTTCTTCACCTTCAATCTGAATTTGCAAATGAACAATTGATTGCCTGTTGCACATTCATCTTCTGGCCTTGTTTTAGCTGTTGAAATTGAACTACTCCATTGTCTCTTCGAGCACATAAAGTTAATTTGATTTCTGTGGGTTTCATTTGGGGAAGTTCAAGAACATAGTCCCCATAGATGTTATTGAAAAGGGGTATTGGAGAAGAAGTTGTCACTGACCTTGCACAATTCTATCGTGCAATCATCAAATTAGTTTCCACACCAAGGCCATATTTTTCAATACTGCTGCTTCCTCTTTGTTTATAACTTTGGCATTCCAATTGCTAGCAATTATCAATGCATCTTACTGTATGTTTGATCAATTTCAGACTGAAGACATTGGTAGAAGTTTTCAATTTCTTTACACTAACTATAGGGTTGGTACATACATTTCAATAATAATTGTGTTGATTGTATAACCTTGTTTGCAGCTAGAAGTCATCTAGTGGAAGCCACTGTACTTCAAAAGAAATCTTGAAATGTTCTTTGGGACAATACATGCAATAACATTCCTCTTGAATTTATTATTCATGGCATAATAAATCATATGCCATTTCTAATTCAAAATGGTCAGTAACAGTCCATTTCAGCTCACTAGTGCCTTAAATGTAAACTTTTAGATGTTCCACTTCCTATTTTAGTATTTTTAGTTTTCCTTGATTCTAGTATTTCTAGATTCCTTGATACATCCCGCTTTCAGATTATTCATTGATGTTTACAGCTGTTTCTTCACCTTTTGAGGCATACCCCATCAGCAAAGGAAGTATCAAAATGCTTTACTCTTACAGGCTTGGCTCCAGCCCTGACAGTATGATTGACTTTACTTTGAGAAGGCAGTTAGCTCTTCCTCAGTCAGATTTTGAGTGCCTTCCAACCTTCTAGCACTGTCTCCGTTCTGCTTCTATTTATTGTGTTTTTAGCAAATGACAAAGTTTTGATGGTATCCATATGGTTTTGAGTGGCTAATTCCACTTAAGTTGACAATCTCTGCCTCCTTCATAGTCTGCTCATAGTCTGGAAACTCTCCTGAAATTTGTTCACTTTGTATGACTATGCTGCTATTTGAAATTACAATGGCGTAGCTTCCATCATCACTGTAATACACAGACTACCACAATATGAACAACTGAAAGAGAAGTGGTAGAATGAAGTGTAGACTCTTCCTATTTGCCAGTCTCAAGGACAGCATTTTTTCTTTGTGTAATTTAACCTGACTTTAAATGGCCGTGACCAACATGTTATACTCCAGAGTGAAGAAGAGGACCTGCCTCCAGGCTCCAGGAATAAAAAAGCTTACCCCCATCTAAGTAGGAATGAAACTGTGTGGCCTAAGTGGCCCCCAACAGTGCCATGTAATCATCTGATGATGGCATCATGGAGATGTAGGTAAGTGAAGACATCCAAAGCACATCTTACCATGGGCTTTGCAAGAGAGATTTTGCACACATGGCTCTTTGTCTAGTATTTATGGCTATGGGCGCAAAGATGTAGGTGACTGTGGCAGTCATGTAATCTGGTGCCAATTTGATTAAGAGTGTCGGGTTTGAGTCTAGCCTGCCAATCTGTAGATAACCAAGGAGACCTCTGTGGGCATGGATTTCTCTGAGGATTCTGGGAAGTCTCATGATATTTCCCCTGTGGATATGAGAGACCATCCCAGTCCCTGGGAGATGCTCTACTGACAAGATGGCAGCATGTTGATAGACCCCGAGTCCTGAAGGAGCCAGAGGAGAAACCACATGGGCTTATCCTGATGGAACCAGACCTCTGGAGATGGAGAAGCCATGTGGAGACTCCTGCCATTGCTGAGATGCATCTATCACCACTGGATACAAAAGACTCTGCATCCACTGGCCTGTGATT